>JAQIVE010000678.1:0-33126 GCA_034698285.1 Sminthurinus bimaculatus | reverse complement strand
TCATGGGACCTCATGGGACCTCATGGGACCTCATGGGACCTCATGGGACCTCATGGGACCTCATGGGACCTCATGGGGAATGGCCGGGGAATGATGATAAATGGCCGGGGAATGATGGGGAATGGCCGGGGACTCATGGGGAATCATGGGGAATGGCCGGGACCTCATGGGACCTCATGGGACCTCATGGGACCTCATGGGACCTCATGGGACCTCATGGGACCTCATGGGACCTCATGGGACGTCATGGGGCTTCGTGGGGCCTCATGGGGAATGGCCGAGGAGGCCTTATTTAAGAATGATCACCTGACCATCTTTTCTTCCAAAACTCCGAAATTTTTTCCGGGGCGGGACCTGATTTGATGACATGATGAAAACTCCAATGAAAAGAGAAGGGCGTCTTCATAGAAATTCGAAATTCTAGATTTAGTACTATAAAACACCATGGATTGTTGTAAGCTGTGATCAGTTTGGTACAATGGGACATTGAATTGCCGTTCTAAGAAGTATGTTAAAAAGTTTACTGTATAACCTCCATTATCGGGCCATCGATTATCCGAACGCTCGATTTTCCGGCCCTCGATTATCCAACGACTTCGGATAATCGAGAGCGTGAAAGTAAATGCAAGAATGCATGTACATACGCATTCGATTTTGGATAGTCGAGAGATTTCCTCGATGATCCGACATTGGGGGCAGCATGAGATACTTCGGATTGTCGAGAGTGTACTGTAAATGAGATTTGGTGTATTTTTGCTCAAAGTTACTAACATTAGCCTCATTTTTACGGCCTGTATATTGGCCTTTTGAATGTGTTGGGGCTTACCCATGACGTAAATATTAATGACATTTAAAAAATAAAAAGTCCTTTTCACCCCAGCAGCTTTTCAGTTTCCAAGTCGACGCTTTATTCTTTTGTACATGGTTGAAGCAAACAATTTATTGAAGCTAATGTAAATGCATGCGTACATATTAGTTAATTATCCAAGTAATAAATTAAGAATACACATATTATTGAGATAGGTACATAATGTATCTATGTATTATGTATGTATTTATAAGTATGAATAGGTTGAATTATGTGTAATAAACAAAGTCTGCGTGGTTTCTTTCTATTGCTTTTATAACAATAACGTTGATGAAGAAAATAGTTGCATCAACAGTGAAATATATTGTGTGCAAAATAAAGTTTAGTGTTTCCATGTCTTTGTATATCATAATATATAGTACTATACATAGTTTTTGTTTAAAATAGTTTAAAATTAGTTATTTTAACTTGTTTATTATGTTATAGAATACATGTATAGTAGATTTCACAGCTCTGTCTCATTATTTAAGCAGAAATATACATATATACTTAATGTGTATTGTAATTAGCACGACATTGTATTTTATATTCAGGAAATATCATTTATCAATAAATAACATTATCGCACACTCCGATCTTCCATCATAAAAAGGACGTTGTCACATGTAAAATATTTTCGAGAGTGGAAAGGGCGCTTTATCAAATTCTCTGCGTGGTGGAGTCATGTGCACATTATCTTGGAACCAGTCAATTACATGGCGTATTTTCGTGCATATTTATTTGTTACTTGGATTATTTATAAATATTATGTGATAGATTGAATATTGACCATAGACAGATATGAGAATGAGTTAAATGACAAGGTACTTGTTTGACCTACATATGTATGCATGGGTGTATTTATTCACAGATGCCTACAAATAAAACTATGTCAGGTAAGAAATTGTGTGTCTGTGTATGTATAGTATATTAGTCAAAAGTATTCACGATATTTATTAGCAAGCTCACAAAAAGTCACAGAGCAGACACACCTACAACATTTTTGATTATAAGTTAGTGTACTTGACAACTAATACATCTATAGTTTATGGATAGGTTCAATCAATTACACTGAACCAAGTGTCAAAAGCACCAAAAGATGAGGACAGGGACCAGAAAAATGACGAGTCTATTTAAGTTTGCCCTCACTGTCTGAATGTGTGTATGTCTCATAATTGCACCGATATCGACATTAAAGATTAATATTAGTGAGAAGTATGCATGTATGTACATAATAAAGATAATCTAACATGTATAATAATAATAACAATAATATAACAATTTATGTACAGAGTAGACTACAGCATATTATTTAGTTAGTTAAGATAAGTTAGAGTATAGTTATTATGAGATGATGATGATGATGTTTGTTAAAAAACAGGTAACTTTTTCATGTGCAGTCTTCCGCTCACTGCCCATTGTATATTCTATTGGCCTATTGTACACATTCGCTACATACAACGGACATTGACGGGGAAAGGAACAATTAATTAAAACGAGAGTCCACTATATAGCACTACCCTTGTCTATTCTATACCTGCACTCTATATAAGTTATAAGTATAGGTATGTATGTGTGTAGAAAGAAAGCTCATCAGTCCATTGTCCATGTTGGCATCCGAAACTCGGTGAACCTGCGAACCCGAGTAAAAAACGTGTCACACTCTCTTCTATTCCAAGTCAAGTCGTCAAGTTTTTGTTGTTGTTCTTGTTGGTGGTGGTGTTGAGCTGATACGGGCACTCCGATCACTTACTCGCCTCTCGCTTTGCTGTTGGTTGTTCATCTTGTTGTTGTGGGTGTCTCGGCCGGTTTTTGTTCCTTTCTCTGCGGCTTTGTCAATGGAGTAGACTGCATGTGTGTATGTACGTATGTATGTACGGAGATACAAGGCGGGTGAGATTATAGAACTCCACCGTTGAGTCCGGGTACTTGCTGACTTCCATCCGACTTGCCGTTCACAAAGTATGTGGTCAGAGTTCCCTTTCCCTTGACATAGGTCGGCCCCCGACACTCGCACTCGTACCCCGACTCCATCAGCAGCTTTGCCGTATCCTCCGTCACCTGAGAGACAAAAAAAGAAAAAAAGAATGCAAGTCCAGTTATTTAATATTTATGTACATACATACAAAGATACAGAAAAATCGAATTGGGTTTCATCCATGACAAAGACAAAGACAAAACAACAGGATGCGAAAAAAGGAAGAAGAGGAGACCGCAAATTCGAGAAACTTTATCCCAATGAAAGTACACACATATTACACATTATATTTGTCCCGCAATTTATCCGGGTAATTTGTTATCACGAGACCGGGAGGCAGAGGCAGAGTCGCCAGGCTTTTATTTTTTATCTGTTCGTTTTTTTCTCTGAGCTATACATATAGGATGTAGAATATTGGCTCCTTTGGACAATCCACTCATGTGTGTGTGTGTGTATTATTCCCCATATTTTATGACACTATGACATTTTCCTCCTATCGGCACTTCCATTTCCTGATTATTTCAATTGATGACAAATTACATAATAACTCGGCGACTGGTTTTTTGTCTCCTTTTCTTATTCCACATGATGCGTCTTTACTTTGTTTTACTCCCATCCACTTTTTCTATCTCTCCGCCTTTATAACTATACATATTGCACATGATATGATGCCAATGGATAGACTTTCCCTTTAAATGGCCATCAATGGCAAGTAACAAGAAGTGGATTCTACTTTTCTATCTTCCCCGAGTTATTGTATCCATCTATCTATCTACAATCTGCACATACGCGTTTCTTTTCAACATCGTACATGTTCTAGCTGGAGTATCGGAAGAGAGAGAAGGACAAACAATGGTGCTCATTTAGAGGTCGGGGGCCACCGCCGTCGTACGCGTAGTACGCGGACACGAGTGCCGAACACAATTTGCTCGAGTTTTTATTATCTCCCTCTCAATCTAACTAACTCCATGTATGTACAATGAATAGTGTACAGCGTAAGAGGAAAACTTGCCATCCTTCAACCTCTAATGGAATATTTTATTTGACGATTTCGCCTCAAACATCAACAATTTCCCACAAAAAGTCCACCAGCCAAAACCAAAGCCACGGCCAAAAACCTACTTAATACATATTTCCTATGTTTTTCCTTTCTTCTTATTCCTCCGTCTTTCCATACTATCTAAAAACACGAACGACTAGCCACAAAGTACTTTAATTATGCATCGACTCTTTTCTACTGCTTCATCTACTTTTCCCGGATCATTCACCTTGTGTTTCTTTTATATTCTTCGATGGGATAAGTCGGGGAAAGTACATAAATTGGTAGAGAACAAAGGATTAGTGGCAAGGGGAATCACTAAAAATAAGCAATGGAAAAACAAAATATTGAAC
Organism: Sminthurinus bimaculatus; assembly: GCA_034698285.1. Classification (NCBI taxonomy): domain Eukaryota; kingdom Metazoa; phylum Arthropoda; class Collembola; order Symphypleona; family Katiannidae; genus Sminthurinus; species Sminthurinus bimaculatus. The sequence continues at coordinate 28,909 of JAQIVE010000678.1, read as the reverse complement.
ATGTACAATGTACATGGAAGAAACACAAAAAAACACAGACCTGAATGCGATTCATAACACCGCAACTGTCCATTCTCGACGCCACGTTCACCGTATTCCCCCAAATGTCGTACCTGCAAAACAACAATCATTTTCAGTCAAAATTTTTTCTCATTATTCCCACATTTTTCGTTTTGCAACAGAAAAATTTTACTTCAAATTTTAAAATCTTACTGAGGTTTTTGAGCTCCAATAACACCTAAAAGTCAATAAGAACACAAGTTGTATATTGAGTCAATAATACTCATTCAAAATCAAAATTAAATCAAAATTTAGATCGAAATTTGAAAAATTACCTGCCACACAACTCCCGTGATTTATACCTAAAAATACAAACAGAGGCTCATAAAGTACATACATACGTTTTTACTTGTATAATACACACTAACTATGAAAGAATGCTAATAAAGATGTACAGAATTTTTCGTAAAAAGTTTTTTTGAAAAACTTTTTCCAATTTCCTAAATTCTCTACTTGCGAAATAAATACGTAATACATAAGAAGATAGTTGTGCGTTTATGATGAAGAGCTTTGCCTGCGGAGGATAGTGAAGAATGTTTGTGAGCGGACTTGAGACATTAATGTTGGTAGTTTTTCCATTCCCATAATTTGAAGCCATGTACAGATTTTGTAAGGCGTTTCTTTATCCCTAGAACTAAATGTGGATTTGAATTTGGTGAGATAACCAGAGAGAGAGGATAAAAATGTTGTGCGATAAAGGCGTCATATTCTTGTAGAAGTAAGAAACATGAATGCACCTCAGTAATTTAAAGCACTCCATAAATCCATTAATAATCATTAACACGTTCTACACGTTCATTTTTTCTTTTTTTTCTAGTTACTCTCCGTCCACAGTATGAAAAAATGAAATGGCACGACGGGCTTTGACTATATGTACAATCTATAATACATACATATGAGAACAAGTCGGAGGTTGGACTTGTGCAATTGCAAGGAGTGTCGTCTCAATCTACATTTATGTGTTAAATGCCATCCTACCAACTGCTCCAAATATCTGTATTGCTCCTTGTACATACACATAATATAAACATGTGGAGTTTGTATGTATTTGATCAGTACACACAGTCTGCAGCTAGGAGTTGGATCAACTTGAATCCCAGATAATACATCAAGACTCAATTCCGTTCCGCAAAACCTTTCTCGGGAATGAGTACTAATGAGGAGGTGGAGGAGAAGGACGGACTGCTCTCTCTCTCTCTCTCGCTATCTTACTTTATTTCTTTCTCTATCTCTCTCTCAGCAAATGAAATGAAACGAAGTGAAATGGGAGCCCAACTTAGCCTATCGATCAAAAACAATTTACACGAGTATACAAGGAGAAACCCGTTTTTTTCTTTCCTTGGATCCTCCACCCTGTCTGCTTCAATACATTTTTATAACTATACAAGTAGACACAAATGTTGGTGTATTGCCATTCATTGGCAATTGTGAGCAAGTTCAAGCTGAGACTGACATATTTTTCTCCCTGACGTCCCCTCATTTTCTCGTGTGCCATTCTTAATAAGCAAAGAGGAGTTGCATAATATGGAGCATCCAAGGGAAGAAAAAAGTCCCTCCAAGGGAGAAACCATTTCTTTCAGTCAGGGCGAGCAAAAGAGAGAGCGAGAGAGAGAGAGAGAGAGAGCGGCGTGTACACTGTACACACATTAAGGTGGGAAATCAAGCTGTCATAGTGCAGTACATACATATTATGTACATTCACCCTCGCTTAGCATCTCACAATAACAAGACGAAGATTCATCATCTTTGAAGGAGAAAACCTCCTCCTGTTCATTCCAATTTCATTCGTGTGCAGACACTTCATCATCACACACTCGCTCGCATCACAGCTCTCTCTTTCGTTATTTCTTTTCTTATGCCGGCTCCTTGTGTTGACATATTTTCACGTCTGGACCCAGAGAGCTGGAGGAATCCTGGACAACTTACACGACATTTCAAATATCCTGCTCGGGACACTTTTCGATTCATCCTCATCATGAGGGCGGTGGTCGTCTTCGTCGTCCTCTCGTTGCCGTGAGGAGAAAGGAGGAGTGAACAATAACGCTTTTATCATCTAAATCTAAAACTTCATTTCACACACTTGACGAGGACAAGTAATTCCCTGGGCCATATTGCCATTATCCTCCTCTATTGTATGCATTGTACACACTCATCGTCACATCGCTTTCCTTTGTACTTCATATTGTATTGTGTTGGTATTGTATGTTGCTGGATTAAACTGTATTGTCGCAGTCTTGTCCAAATAAAGAAAAGACCGATGACTTGATAAAAAATATTGCAGAAAATGGGTCAGGAAAAAGTCATTACATTTTGTCCGACTGATTCCCTCCCCACTCTACAGAAATCTACAAAAAAAGTCGATTATCTGTATTTCTAAATCTTTTTAAGGAAAATAATCGAAACTGCATGGAATTTAGATAGATGATCTTGGGAAAGATGGTTTTGCAGTTTGCTGCATGGCCACCGGAGGAGGATTTTTCAGTAATGAGCAACCTCAACCCATCTTGTGACAACCGTCCCTAATAATGTAAATACATAATATGTAAGACATAAGGTATATATTGGAGACTTTGTTTTGCGGGGAATCCGCGGCTGGATGAAAACACGCTGTTAACTAAACAAGAAGAAGAAGAAGAAGAAGAGCCGCCATGTGGCGAATTAGCCTTAAATTTATGGTCGCTCGCAGATTTGTTTCCACGACAGACTTGTTTTATCTCCATTTTCAGCCCGTGTATTAGGCTTTTACTTGAGCTCGCTTGCTTTTGCTTGTAATTTAAGATTGGAGAATTGTGTAATTAGTCGGACGGCTATTTTCTTCCTCAATCCGCAACTTGCAAAACTGGAGAGAAAAAAGGCGGAGAGAAGAAAAAACTCCCACCCGGGAGTTTCCTCTTCTTATCTATCTGGACTACATACACTCTGTAGTAATTTAGTGGGCAAAAAGCGCAAGAAAAGTTTGTATAGTGCAGCTCCTATATACATAGGGAAAAGGAACGACGACGCCGAGTGACGGAGTGTGAAAAGCCAAGAGGAATGTCTCCGTCCTATTTCCCTCTGCAAAGATTACAAAGAGAACATCTACTTGAATATGCAGTCACACATTTCACATTTCTCAAGCTCTCTGTTTCTCTCTTTCTCTCTTATGTACATACATACACCATAAGACAGATTCAAGGAGTCTCCTCGTGCCGTCCTTTGTTATTATTCTTGTTCGTTTCCTTCTTTTAAGCGTCGTCGTCGTCATGGCCGTCGCCAGTCATCCTCTCCCAGTATACATAATACATACATATAAACTGCCGACTTTTCTCGGGTTTTTGTGCGCGGGAGGGAAAACAAACGATATTTTTGCGGAGCGTCTCCTCACCGGCGAGGACATAAAGTAACGGCTAATGAACTTTCAACTAATCCCACCGCCACCGCGCCCGCCGCCATCCTCATGAAAAACAATGGGCCTCTACTCCTCTTTTTCTTTTTCTTTTTCTTGTCTATCCTACTGTAAATTTATATGTATTGAGCGTATGGTGGCACACATAAAAAAGAGTGCGTGAGGAGCAGCCGTTTAAGCCCAGGGAGAAAAACAGAGAGTGAGTGAGATTAGCTAGAGAAAAGAAAAGACTCGTGAAAAATCAACAAAGACCTCCAAAAGATTGTTATCTTTGGCCGGTTTCGGTTTGATAAAGGGATTCCAAACGCAAATACAAATACAGAAGAAAAAAGAGACGGGAGAATATATAAAACTGTGGCAGATTATTTCGGTCGTCAATGCTGGTGAACGATGGAGAAGGCAGAGAGAAAAAAGAAAGGAAGCAGAAGCCCAAGAGATACATACATACATACATAACTTGATTTGTCGATGTGGGTGCACATCATGAAGAAAGAAATACATGGAAAATGGGGAAAAAGAGGAATCACCATCATTCATACAGTTTCAATGAGGAGCAGAAAAAGGTGGAAAAACCATTTCTTTTGTTTTCTTTCTCGGTGTACAAATTTCAGACTCGGAATGAGAGAGAGAGACAAGGTGGGCGTTCAAGAATAACCTGCTGTAACGTAAAACGTAACATCTTTTACTTTTTTTCCTGCATATTATGAGGATTGAAATGAAACAAAGGTAGTGGTATAGGAATTGTCCCTATTTAAATACATACATAATGCATGCACCATGTGGAGTCGAGATATAGGCAGAGACGGGAACCAAACTAAATCAGGAAAAATCTACAAAAACCTTTGCCATAAGTATATGATTGTAAATTGTAGATACACATAGAAGAAAAGTACACAAGCTCAGCATCACCACAGTTTTTGAAACTTTTTGCTCCGGTTTCAACCTTTACAGCTCTAAAAATAAGTCGCCCCATCCCCCAACATGAAAACGAGAAAATGCTAGATCCAACTCAACGGGTAAAATCAAGCCACCGTTTTACCACATTATTTATTAACTATAGTAGGTGAGAATCTCCCAAGGCTTTTAACCAACAATAAACGGCATTGGTATACATACGCTAAAAATGTATCCTTTAAATATTTTTAATAAGGAACTCTTTCAAAATCAAAATGCTTTATATTATATTCCTCTTTCAAACAAGGATTAAAACTGTTGAAAAAAATTCGACGGCCTCGAACTAAAAGGATTTACTCTAAAGTCAAAACTGAGTTTGGAATCGGGTGAGTAAGCGCACATGCAGACACATGCATGAACGTGGAAAATTCTTAAGGGATGGGAATCGAGGATCCAAAGCTTGGCAATCCGGGATTGAAAAAAGAAGGGAATTGAAAAAGGTTGTACACAAAAACCTGCTTTTATCGACTAGAGCACAAGTTTAAAGCTAAAGCTAAGCAGCTATAGATGGAGAGAGAAGAATGGCTACTTATCCCATCTATGTATTTATGTATTATGTTCAACGCTTGAACTTTCAAACTTGATACTTTGTCGATATCTCGACAGATTTTCCAAGTTTCTAAACAAAAAATCAAAGCTGTGCATTAAAAAACCCGGACTCTTTTCTCGGAATGCGGAACTCTCTTATCCTGTACACAATTCGTCCATATGATATGTATGTATGTGCACACATATTTGTAAACTATCTAGATGTATGTATGTAGGTAAATGTGAGTGAGTGAGTGAGTTATCTCGAGTCCGGTGTTGAGACTCGATAAACATTTGTCGAGTCAAAGATTTTGCCCCTCGACTGTCGACTGTCGACTTCATCTTTGCCACCGCCGCCGACGAGGACTTGGATTTGGATGGAGCCATTTCAGCTATCAACATGACCAAATTATCAACTAGATTTTCTATCTTTCTTGCTCTCCGTATCTTCTGCTCCAACAAGAGAAACATTGAAAAGAGGAGGCGGAGGATCGAAAGGAGCATTTTGAAACTTTTTATGGAAAAGTTTTCCGGCTTTGGATGATAACCAGCGACTTGTTCATCCTCCTGTAAGTAGTTATATGTAGGCTTGATAAGTACGTGTGCCTATACAATCTCTGGGAATATCAAGATCAATACCGATATCGATTTCTCTCCATTCGCGAATTACAGTCACACTTGGGAAAAAATATGATTAATGCCCTCTTTCTTCTTTTTTCCTTTCTTTCCTTTGTTCGTTCTTTATTATACTTTATATGTAATATGTACATGCATACTTCTTACGGAATTTGAAGGCAAGGCGAATATCTCTCTGTATGTACTTTTAAACCGTTCAAAAAAGTTAGCCTTCTTACTAAATTTTAGTGTGTAGTTTCTCGAGATGGGAAAAAGTGGAGACGAAGTAAAAGGTAAGAAAGAGAGAGAATGTTGGTACTCAGTCACATGTATGTATCAGGTTGGGCGGACTGTCAATGGATTTCCATGATAATGTAGGTGAGCAAGGTCGTTTGTCATTTTTCATATCTGATAAAATCTCGACGGTAGGTACACACATGTACATATGAGTGAGTGAGCGGGCTCCAGTTCTAGTTCAACTCGGCCCTGGACTTTCAGCCGTCCAACTCTCCAACTTATCGCAACTCCAGTTACAATTCCAACTCCAACTCCAAGCACAAACTCAAACTATCCAACTTATCGCGGGCTTGCACATTTACACACACACACACACTCCCTCTCTCTCTCTCTCCTCAAAAGAACAAAGAACTTGCTGGCTCAATCTTCAATCACCCGCAAAAAATTTGCTGCCTTTCAGTTTCCCCTGACAACTTTTCCCTACATTTCCCTCCTTTTTTCCTTGACTTTTTTCTCTTTCCAAGTATCAAGTCGCAGGTCGTCAGTTGGATGCTCAATCAAAATTTAAATCCCCTCCCCCCTTCACAAAATCCGTCAATTGCCATAAAATCAGAGCGAGAAAATCAAAATAAAATAAAAGGAAAGAATCATTACTGTATTGTATATTATAATGACCCTGATTATTACTGTTATTGTTGCCAATGATAATGGCCAAAATGCATTTTCCTTGAAGGAAAAAAGCGAGAGGAAAAAAAGAGAATTTCGTAATGGAAAAATAAGTTGGGAACTTGGGTATCATATCCATCCATATCAATATCAATAGAAGTGAGTATTCTAGAAAGTAGAAATGATTGGATTAGACTCTAACGAGTTGATTCGCTCTGCCTCTTGAGCAGTCCAATAAATAAAGACAGACTTGTTAATTGGAGTAAAATTTGAAAAGGCACTTAAAGCCGCTCATTAATTTGTTTCAAGATCAAAGAGCAACTCACAATATTTTGACTTGCCAAGCAACAGTCCCAATCATGACTCCCCATTCTCATTTTTTCCCCTTGCAGTTTCTGCCACTACGTGAATATACACATTTTTTCCTTGAACGAAGAACAAATTCATTCATTTATATCCGTATTTATGCTGGCCGTATAAATATAATGCATACACACTGTAGAGCTATGCATACGTACGTAAATTCATTTCTTGGTTTTGAAAGAAAAGGAATTTTGGTGGGAGAATCGATATATAACGGCTCAACAGCTTTCATTCTCAAACTGTAATTCGGAAGCAGGATGAGAAGGAGGCAGGAGTGTGTACATTACATATTGCTCAGCTTCCTAAAATATATATTTGCCAAAGCACAAGAAGAAACAGAAGAAGAGGAAGAGGGAGAAAAGCTATTAAAATGGAAATTGATGCAAGTGTATAAAGGCAATTGCTGTACTTTACTCTCATAAGTGATTCTCTTCTCTCTGTTTCTCTCTCTCTTTCTGACTCTCTGAATTGACATTGGGGCGCGATTCGCATATGTAAAACATAATAAATTCCACATGCGAGTCGTGTGTGTGCAGTCAGACTGAATGGCATGGAAAAGTGGAAGATATTATGTTAATGAAGATTTGTATACGAGCAAAGACGTAAAAATCGGAAAGTTTGTCGAGCACACGCCACTCTCTTCTCTCTTCCTCTCTCTCTCTCTCTGTATCAAGACAGAAGTAAAAAGAAGAGGAGCAACTTACTTACTTACTTACTTACATATACTTATATAAAGATACATATTATGTAGATGCTTAGAAAAAGGGTAAGATGTTGCCATCGGGGTCATAGATCCTCTCAAAAAGTTCCAACCTGTCACATTTCCTCGACTCTTTCAATCTCACCCCTCCCCCTCCCCCTCCTCCTACTTCCTATGCTGCTTCTTCTTCTTCTTATACTTGTTCTCTTTCTTGAATTTCCTCGGTTTCTTTGGGTGAGAGGGAAGACGTTTCTCCCGAGTCCTATAATGCAGAGCATGTTGATTCATTCAAGAGACTTGCAGCACTCTTCCTCCAGCAGCTCTCTCTCTCTCTCTCTCTCTCTCTCTCTCTCTCTCTCTTTCTGCACCCCCATCATTACTTACTTACTCTGCCTCAGCCCAGTTTACATAAATACATGGAATACTCAGCTAAATATCAGACTCTACTCTTCTCCCTTGCAATCTGTTGTATTTTCAATGCTCGTGTACCTAAAAATTCACAGACTCTTTCCTCTGTCTGCCTGTTGAGTCTAATCGTAAGTCAAGTACCAAATACAGGCACAAATCCAAATTCCAGCGCAAAACAATGATGGAGACAACCTGGCGTCGACTGTACAGTAAATCGATCTTCATACATACATACATACATACATAAGTATACAAGTAAAGTGCTGAAAATGTGAGAGATGTCATACCGACTCGTAGTTTGAACCGTTGAAAGGACTCCTTATTGATATGGTCTAAGACGGTCATGAGGGCGATGGCAAAGTCCACGAGAACCGCCACCACCGCGTGCTCTTGTCTCTTGCTCTCCTGTAATTACACCCAAAATATTTCAAATTATTCTTCCATCTATCCTAAAAAGAAGATCTTCTGCACAACTTGAATCTGACTTTGAAAACGCGAAATTTTGAGAAAAAATATGTACCTTTGACTATCCTTAACATTATTTTCTATGGTTCAAAGTCAGATTCGCATTTGCAAAAGCTCTCGACTGACTGAGAGGCAACTCATGGTTATTATTCTTACATTACACACACATGCATTAGATATATGTATTATAGATGGAGAAAAGTGCTGTAAGCTAGGACACACTATAAAAGTTCCATAATGAAATTTAATATTATTATCTGAAGGAGTAAAAGGAGAAGGGAAGAAAGAGAGAGAGAGAGTCAAAATGACTGGTGGAAAAGTTTTCTGTCTCTCTCTCTATTTCTCTTTCTAGGAAAATTCATGCCATTCTTGGTTGTTGGGAGTAGAGTGGAATTTTTATTGTGGGGGTAATTTCGGGACTTAATCGTCCTCGTAAAAAATGCTGCGTGCTCAACTTCATTTTGAAAAATCGATGCACCATTCAAATTCTCCTTCAAAAGAGGAGTCAAAGTCTTATTTATTTATGTATAATGTACAATGATTTGAATTAGACGGTTATTACTTTGCCCACGGACCATCAGACTGCAATCTGCAATCCAGTCCAGCATCATCATCATTATTCTTTTTCTTAAATTTTTATCATACATACATACATATATACAATATACACCCACCAATAAAAATTCCCCCGGGTCCTTGACGGCAAAAGGAAAAAGGGCAAAAAGCTAGCTACGAACATATGTATGTACATTTATTTTAATACCTGTGGCTCTTTGCCGGGGTCCAAACCGGAGGCAGCTGTACATGAAAATACATACAAACAAATGAAACAAGTGGCAGGTTAAACATGATTTTAATTCTCCGCGTTTGCAACTAATTGGACAGAGTATTATAGTAAATATTATTTGTGTATATTGTATAGAGATATGGGTTTTGTATTATTATTATTACTATAAAATTAGATAGGGGGTTCATTATTATTTGATTACCCATGTAAGTTGCTCCAATCGTCTTGATTTTCTCGATGCTGCTGTACTTGGGCTTCAATAGAAGCTAATCAACCACAACAAAGTCCGGACCATTTGGCCTCATTATTTTATTTATTCACACAAGAATCAAGGGAAAAGGCTCCAGCATACAGCATATATGTATACACACAAGCGCCAAATTATTGGGACACATTTTCCACGAATTCAGGACATATTAGAAACTATGCATGTATTTATATGTGTGTATACGGAACTGAGAAAAACCCACGGAGAGCTCCTCTACCTACACACTACATACACACACACACATGCAGCCATCTCCATGACTACATTATTTATTTATTAAGTTGAACAAGCAAATTGAATGGAAGCTCGTGGTCTTTTTCTCTCCAAGTCAATTTTAGTGCTCGCATCAAGTATCCACTAATATCAATGTAACTTGAACGAGGAGCAGAAAAACGAAAAGAAAACTATGGAGTATACATATTATATTACACATATAGAGGAGGAACTGTTTTTTTCCTGCCGACTCGGCATGTTTTTAACGACTGCACCACAAAATATGGAAAAGACGGCGGATAGCTTGCCTCGCACATTTTTTATTGGCACTATCGATGAGACCTCGACGAATTTTCATATACATATGTACAATGGGAATATGAGGCTCAAGATAGGGACAGGAGATAGAGGCAAGGAATAAGAAACAACAATTTTTTCAATGTGTAATTCGACAAGCCAATTTGACTCTGAGACCCCATCTGACTTTCTTGAACTTTCCGGAAAATCTGTCCTCAATCATTTGCGCTTGTTTTTAACTGGTACTTTGAGAAAATTGTGTGCGTACCTTGTCAAAATCACAAATGATTTCGTTTAATAGACGAAGACACTCCAAACCTGAAATTTAAAAAAACTAATTTTAATTATGTAAAACATTGTCATTTTTAACCGTTTTTCTTTGATTTTATTATGAAAATTTGCGATTTTTTTTACTTAATTGGAGGTTTTTTACGGTACCTTGTTTATTGACGTCGTTCTCGTCGTAAAATTCCTTGTAGTTGGGTATGGAAGCAAACATGACAGCGATACAATTGTAACTTTCGTGGTAAAGGTCCTAAAACGAAATTGTAATATGAAAATTAGCATTAACATTTCAAAATTTCAAGTAAATCAAAATTTTCAGTCTTAAAATATTTCATTCAGTTAATTTCAGCAAATGTTTCATAATTAATTTTCATGATTTTTGCACCTTGACGGGACCGTTTTGCAGAAACTTTGCGCCCACATGGCACGGCAGAATATTCTCCAACAGGAGCTGTGCAAAAAAAGTAAATTTATTTTTGTTTATTCTCATATTTTATCATTTTAAACCTTGTAGCATTTTTTTAACGTTCGTTGAACCACGAAAAAAAGCATGAAAAATTACGTTTCAAAATACATTACGCTACATTTTTTGATACTTTTTAGTTGGTATAAAGATATAAAGATGTGTAATGGGGAAAACCTTATTTATTCCTCGCATCGTTTCCACCTCCTCCTGCTCCACCTAGCAAACAAAAAGAGAAAGAGGTTGCTTACACTTTTCCCTCAACTTTCACGGTTAGTCGCCCGAGGACGCGGGTATCCGTTTTCGTATCTGACAACTCTCTCGGTTTCTACTTTTTTTGCGAATGAAACGTTTCTTAAAAATTAACCAGGATTTCATACCTGGAGTTTAGATTTCCAGAGAAAGTCGACTCTGGACGTGGACTCGGTGTGACGGTCGACGACGTGGAGGAGACATATCAGAACCACCAGGAAAAACGTCGTCTTCACCTCAAAGGGAATGTCTGGAAAACTGCAAGGAAGAAAAAAATGTCATAAAAGTCTTTATGATTAAACATGGTAATTTAGATACTAGAAATCACGTGTCATTTACAATTTTCAGGTGTATAAATATTGAAAAAATTGAAGCATGTTTTGTTATGCATGAAAAGACTTGACTACCATGAATAAATTCATCACGTTTCAAAAAAAGCAAAAAAAACGGGTAGTAGGATTGAGTTGCATTTATGATTGCTTACTTTTGCACCTAATTGTGCAACTGTATTGCCACACAATAAAATGCACCTATATGCAAATGTTGTACAAATATTTTATAAATAGATTGCGTCAAAAAAATGAGCCCACTGGCTTAATTTTGCACGTAAAAAAATACAAGACATGAAAAAGGGTTTTTATGGAGAAGGACAAATAATATAGGGAATGAGTTGAAGCCATGGGACATGACATGATATAAAATGATAGAAAAAGGATGCAGTTAAAGTATATAAATAGAAAGGACTTACCCGTCATTAAATTTGGCATAATAAGAGTAGAAGAAGTCTCGACTGACGTAGGAGACGAGGGCGACATGAGCGAAGGAAGTAATGATCATAATGATGAGCTTGAGGAGGAAGTCAACCCGAAGGAACACGGACACTGCCACCAGAGCCACCAGACAACTGCACAAGTAGTACTGAAACCAACCCACAAATCACACACATTTTATGCAAATCCTCGCTCTTTCTTTCTTTTTTACTTGTAACATCTCTTTCTCTCTCTCTCTCTATTGCTGTATCAGACGCCTTAAGACACAATTCCAGAGCTCAAGTTCAAATTGAGACTCTCACTATTTCATTCTCAATTCTCGTACATGCATACGTATACATACACGGGGAAATCAAGAAAGAGTCTTCATTTCGTTGTTATCAGTTGAAATGGAGCCCATGCATCCTCATTGCTCATTCACTTATTTCTTCCATCCAACTAGTCAAACAGCAACTTTGACTCTCTCTTTCTTCTCCAGGATCTCATTGTGCTCTGAAATTGCATTCCCCTCTGCTCATCAACTCTTCTCTTCTACTCTCGTCTCTCTGTTTTCCCTGCCGTACATAATTAGGCACTCAAGTCCTTGTTTACAAAATTCAAATTTACAACTCATTACAACCCATTTTGAATTTTGGGATGACAAATCCCTGGCAAAATGACGGAGAGAATGAGGAGTAGATATTATACACAGGCTAAAGTTTATTTTTATAAAAAAATGTGTAACAATTGCAATATAATCATAATCACTTGTGTTTGCATGAGTATTAACTAGTAAATATGTAAGTAAATATAAGTATTCATATGATGTGCATACCGGTACAAAAATAATTTCTCCAAAATCGAGTTCGTCTTTGATCTGGATGGTCTCGGTGAAATTAAAAGCGAAATTAAAGTCGGTCTCGTTGCTCCGTCCGATGGCTGCTGCTGCTGCTGAGGACTCATTAAAGAAGGAAGAATTCGTTTCGACGACCAGCATCTCGGGGGAATTTACGTCTATCTATAGAAATTCACATACAAAATTGTACAGCATTAAACATTAAACACCAACTTGATTGTTCCTCTCTCTTTATATTTGTTTGTGTTTGTTGACTCTGACTCGCAATGACTTTGTATTTTGTATGTAACATGTACAATCTACAGGACTCTAAAATGAGGGAAAATCGTCCTCTCATAAACGACGCCAAATTGCTTCAAGCCAACTATGTATAAATACGAAATGCTTTGTGGAATCATTCATTCTGTGTCGGATGCCTCTTCCGATTCAATAGCATTCAAATAATAAATAAATCCGGGACTATACAACAAGGCAATACAAATCCCATACGAGGGCCAAACAGCCAACAGGGATACATATGTACATTCATTATGCACATCGCATTCTCTTCTAGGCCCGACCCATATTATGTTAATTTACATACTAGCCATTTCCCTTTATTTTTGTTCCATCGTACTTTCAACTTTCAATTCACGAAAACTTTCAATGAGTAGACAAAAGTTTTGTCAAAATCAAGGGAAAAGAAGACTCTTGGGCCTAAAATGCAAGTAGTCGATAAAATATTTCTTCCTAGTTTAAATTCGAGGGCTGCTTCGAGGGCTGAGATGATTATGTTTGATATTCAGAAGGAGTTGCGATAAAATTCTAGACTTGTCACCAATTTGCATTGTTTCCAAAGATAAAAAGAAAATTTGATTTAGATTCCCCTGAAATATTTTTCCTATCATTTTATCTTTTGAATCAGAGTCAACATGAAAAATTTCATAAAGCTGATAAATAACTCATAATTATATAATATCTCTTGTTATAAGCAGAAGATGTAATACAACTGGATAGTTTGATAATTACATGAATTCTAGAGTATATTAATACTCTAGAATTCATGTAATAAAAAAATAAGTGGGATTCGGAAGGCTTACGACTGCAATGAGGGAGGAGGCGCAGATGAAGCTGGCCGACGTGATAAAAATGATGAGTCTGAGCCAGCGAGTATTCGTTATGACGGCCGAGGTGTGGAGGGTGCAATGTGGAGGACGACGGATGTGCGGGTCGGGGTCATCCACATCCTCACCGTCCACACACGAACACTTTTCCTGCCATGTCAGGTACACGAAGAGGAGGAGCATGAAGAGGGTGGGGGCGCATGAACCCACCAAAACCAACCACCTGCACAACACAACATATGTAACAAAACCAACATTAGGCCATTTTTTCATAAATGGTAATTTAAAATTTATGTCCAGTTTTTAAGATGGTTAAGTTCAAGTTGACATATGTACCCCGGAGTGGTCAGCAGTTGGATGATGGCCATGCAAACAAAGAGAACGGCGGCTCCCGCCATGTAATAATGAAACTCAGGGTCGGGTAAATTTCGGTACTGGGTCTCTAAACTTCCCTTTCGGAACCACAAAGTCACGGGGTTTAAGTCTTCTGATGTGACACACTCTCTGCAAATTTAAAATGCAAACACAATTAAACAACCCAAATTATCAAAAATTAGAATTTTTTTCAACATTCCCAAACATAAAAGGCAAATACATAACGCGTTCAAACCTATTAAATTATCTTAGAATTACGGGTTGAAATTTAAATCCCTACTTAAAGAGGATCAAGAAATGTCAATAATATGTGTGTGAGAACTACAGTTAGAAAACAGCTGGCTAAAAAATAAGCTTGAATGAAACAGGTAGAAAAAAAAAGAGTTTTGAGATATTGTCCCCTGTATAATGTTTGGTTTGAAGAGACGCTTGGGAATCGTAAATCCCTTGAATTCTTTCCTCTTACATTTTTATATGGCAGCTATTCAAAAAGTATTAAAAATGAATGCGAAGCCTTTGGCCACCTTTGGCTGTAGTGAATAGCTGTACTCTAGACTACAAACTGTTGACTGTAAACTGAGGGCTGTGAGCTTAAGAACCGGAGAGGAGCATAAAAGAGGAGATAAACGGATTTAATATCAACTTACCTGCACTCGGCAAAAGTATTTGAGTTCTTGAGAAGATTTGACTCGATCTCCAGACTCTGGAATTGTTCACGGTAAAGAAAAACAAGCGTCATTTTTATAGCACAAAACATACACAATACACACACATAAAATAAAATAAGTAGATACAGCATAGGTACATAATAAAATGAAATAGTGGGGGCAACTTATTGCATCCTCTGATTTGGACTTGGAATCGGAGGGAATTTGGTCATGAGAAGAGAGCAAAATGTTGTTGCCCCCCCCCCAAAAGTGGACTCACAGCTAAGCCGATGGTTTTGGCGAGAGTGCTCTCTGCAATGTTGGCAAAGGGTTTATCAGCACCCCAACACTCGATCGTTTTCGTCATTTTGGAGGAGCCGCGAGCCCGACCGGCTTGGACACCAAAAACACCGTTCTTGGTGTCGGAAAATGAGGCTTGGGACGCGGAGGAGGGACTCCGCAGATTTCGATCACCATTTCGAGACTCCCTCTGCAAACACAATAAAACAAAGGCCATTAAAGTCCAAACAAATAACATTGAGTCAGAGTCATACATGTTGCCGTCATAGATTCTGAGGACGTTCACACTTTCCAATTTTGACTTTTTTGCAATAAATATCACGAGGAAGGTGAAGCAGATGGAGCAGGAAGAAAGGTACAAAAGTCAAAAGGGAGAAAGTATAGAAAAATAAAGATATAGAGATGAGACTAACCTTTGGTGGGAGGATGAGGAAAGTTTCGACTTTTCTATCGGCCAAATATGAGTCTCGTGTGTGTCCCTCTCCGGCCTCCACTTCGTAGTTCCCCGTCAGCTGGAGATACGTTTCATTTGTGATGTGAACTCGCCTGCAATACAACCAAAATTCAGAGTCTTTTAGGAAAGGATTAAAAGTTTTGTTAGGAAAATTGATACAAAGTAGGTTGAAGAATACTTACCCGGCAATTCCTCCGGACTCCATGTGATTGGCTAGATTTACGTCGTCGGACCAAACGTCGTACTGCCACTTCCTCAGACCTGAAATATTAGAAAGTCATGGGTCATTAGGTCACATTTGAAGGGTCATTCAGGGGATTTATAATGACTATAAAAGGTAGATTCGTGTCTTTTTTCAATCTACTTACCTAGAACTCCACAGAGAACGTTTCCTAAAAGCCAACAAATAAAAAAAACATTATCCACAAAATATAAACAGAAAGTTCAACATAATTTAATGAGTGTATCATTTCAAATTGCGGGTAAAAACTGAGACTGACCTGTGTGGATGCCGATTCTCATGTCAACAGCAACGCCGGTTGCCTTGCGAACCATCCTAAAATAAAATAATAAATTGGTTAGCTGGAATTTTACTGCTGTAACTAGCAAATGCAAGAGCCAGAAAGTAAGTGGTTACTCACTTAAGTGGTATAATCTAAACAAAGAGTTGGTTTCTTCCTCTTTATTTACTTTGCAATCTATGTACAGACAACTGTATTTATTACCCTGCTACACTGTTACACCTCTCAAAGATGGAGATGAAGAGAGTTTTGACGAATCTCTCGAGATGACATTTTTAAGAGCATTTCATTATATTTTGTGTGGGCGATTCCGGAACAAATATTTTTTGTATTTTTGTTAAGCAGAAAACAGACTGTCCCATTTATAACTACCACACAATGTTATTCTAATGCTATTATTTTGAAGAACGAATTTTCTGTGTTGTTTCTTGGTATTCCCCAGTTGTGCCGCTACAATGGCTACCGAATTACTGAGAAAGGCGAAACCAAATACATCCCTTAGGATTATACAGGATTCCATGTACAATGTACAGTACAGTTTGGCTGTGAAACGGGATCCACACCAACAACTACCTATAGATATGTACAATAACAAGAACGAAAATAGGAAGAACAAAAATAAGAGTAGGAGGATGATGATGGATGCAGGGATTCATACTTTGCCCGCGGCTTCCTTCTTCTTCTTGGATCATAAATTCTTTAGACGATTCGCAACTCTCTCTTTCTCTCTCACTTTCTCTTGCTCTTCTTCCCCGAGTCCGTGTTTGCACACTCTCACACACACACACAGACACACACGTTTTCTGCTGTTGTAAACAATTCGCAGTGGGACTCTCAGTTTCTATGACTATCCCGTAGGTACTTGTCCAACTCTCTCTCTCTCTCTTTCTCTCTCTCTCTTTCTGAATAATATCCTTTCCGAATCATTCCTCGGGATTCCCCATAACTTTGAAAATGGAGAAGGAAAAGAAGACAAAACAAGGGTTCAAGTCGATACTATCATAATACGATAAACAATGCTCATAAAAATATCTACTTGTTTGTCTCAAGATTTTGAGGTTACTCTGACAAAGGCACGTGCAGCACTTCTTCCTTTAACATTCTATAAATATTTCCTATATCTTATAAATTCATCTTAAAAATGGATTCAAGACGGCGACTCTACTCACTCGCATTAATTCAAAGTATTCTACAGTTTTCTAACTAGTTTATAGTTCGAAAAGGACACGTCGTCATTTCTATTGAAAAGATATCCAGACACTTACTTGATAGCTTCGATCATCTCGAGACCCATTTTTACACAGTTGTCCGCATGATTCGGCCTCGATATCGGCAGTCCCTGCAAATTCAACAACATTCCAGCGTCATCAAGTTTTCATTAAACCATCTACTTGAAGCTTCAATTTAATTGCTTATTACCTGCCCAACTTATTTAATTGCAAAAGGGCAAAGTTTCTTACCGACACGCAGTAGTAGCAGTCGCCGAGAATTTTGATTCGCATACACTGATTTTCCTGAAAAAGCAAGCAAGAAAATAAAATTGATCAAATTACTCATTAGTTGACGACGATAATTGCATTAAATGACTCAAGTCCAAGGATCTTTTATGTTTTATGGACAATTATTTGGGTGTCATGGAGTGCATTTTAAATTTCAAATCATTTTCACGACGCTATTTTCTACGTGGTACGTAACAGACTTTAGAATAAACCTTTTTTGACAGCTAATTAGGGAAACCGTGAGAATGAAAAGAGAATCCTGTGACCAAAAAAATGTTCTCAGAAAATATCCAGAGAATGCGACAAAATCAGGAAAAATCCCTTTTTCATTATAACAGGGATAAAAAAGTAAGCTCAAACATGACATTTGTTTTCTTCCCTTTTATTCTCCTGTCCTTAATTTAGAGCAGACAATTAACTTTTAAATCCCATTTTCTTCATCTTGCTGAATGCTAATGTCGAGCTAAAAGGTTCCAAAAATATCCACAAAAAAGGTTCATGAGTTGGTATGATTTTATTTGTCTGCAGCATGGGCTAAAATGTCCCACAGGCTCAAAAAATCGGTACGACCACAAAAAAAAGGAAAACATTGTATAAAGGAGGTAAACCGAGAAAGAGATAATAGGACGGCTGGTTGTTCTGTCTGTGTATCATCCTTATTAAAGTGTTGTAGCCGGCGGACATGATGTACCGTAAACTCCCAAATAGTATGACAGCCGTACTATCAAAAAAAATGTTGACATTTTTCTGTCTTTTAAGTCCTCTGACGTATTACATATCAAAACCGAGACTTTACTACGGTAGGTCATCATTTGGGTGTCTGTAGCATATCGAACTAGGAAAAAACCACAAGAGAGTGAGTATTCACCCAGTGGTATTGACAACCCAAATTGTCCAGTGTGCAGTTAGAATATTTGCTATATGTATCTACATACGTCAATAAACTAGTGTGTAGTCAGCAGGGCGGAGAACAAATTGCTCGTTATCCGACTGCAAGGTTTCAAAGAGGAGGCCGAGAAAAGTTTATGCAGCTTGTTATTTTGTAAGGAGAGAGCAGTGCATAGCGCAAGCAGCGATCTGTTCGATAATTTTTATAGATATTACAGATATCAGTTCTTGTCCCTCGTGTATCTTGGTCTACAGAAATGGGAAACTGCCACGAGCTCATCCTCCTCCTCCGTCTTTTCAAATGCCCGGGGAATCCCCTCTGGCATCCACTACCTGCCTACCTGACATTACTTGTACATTAAAGGTACATATCTGATTCATGGAACTATTGGCATCCCTTCAGCTTCGCACCGGAAATTGCTCCACATTTATACTTTTCATACTTATGTATATACTTCAATTTAGATACTTTTGGTGTTTTATTGTAAGATTCGACCTGGCCCTGTGGATCTCCGTGGTTCGGGTTTCTTTATGATATCGGGTTTAACCCCCACATCTTCGTTGATTTTCAATAAAAGGGCGCAGATTAAATAAAGGCAATTAAATTAAATGGAAATGCTGTACATACATAAGTACACGGAAAAGGAGAACAAGTGTCTGTAGCACTACCGCAATCCATATGTACGTTTGCCGTTCAGTGGCCAATGTTTCACAATATTTGTCCAAAATTTGTCCAATAACTTTCCCTTTGGTCTCCGCTCAACCTCGCTGGATAAACTAATATTGTATTTATTCAGCCCATTCATAACATTTAAACATGGAGGCGACTTTGTGGAATGATTTGGGATTTCCGGATATTCTTGCTCATTTTTGACCATGTATTTTCCTCTTTGATTCAAGTAAATACTTTTGTGCTTTTACTATCCACTATCCACCCTAGCTGTTACAAGTAAAGTCACAAGCCAAGGATGTATGTGTAATTTATATACAATGCGTAAGTTGGATAAAGGAAGAAAGGAAAAGTCTTTGTATGCCTACTTATGTAATAAAATGATGGGCATTGCTCTATAGCATTGTGGGATAAAGAGAGCAAAGGCAGGGAGGCAGAAAGCGTGCAAATCCAATCACGGGGCCCTAATTCAATTAAATGAGTGGATAGAACGAAAGATTCAGCCCGCGCTCCCCTCTCTCTCTGTCTCTGCCTTTTGCGGACTTGGTAAATTTACATTTGAAATTAGAGCAGGTATATAAATGCATTAGGAGATTCTCACGCTGCGGTGAAATGTGAGCCGGAGATTGTTAACGGTTAGCAGGTAATGAGCAAGCCAAAAAGATATTTCCCCTTTAAACCACTTCACCATCCTCTCTGCTTCATTTATGCGCGTATGTATATACATACATAAAAGCGGCGTGTAAAATGTGCATCCGCCAAATTATGTGCCGCTCCATTCATAAAGAGTAATTCCATGCACTTCCACTTTTCGCGCTTTCATCTTTCATCAAAATTACTTTGATATAAAGTTGGATGATCCCGCTATCTTTTTTTTGAGTTTGAGGGTAAACGAGCTTAAATTTACTTTACTGAATAAAAAAAGAGGCCGAATTTTCAAAGCGTACTTACTTGAGCAATTTGGTCAAATTTTCCAAAAAGTTGATTGAGAGTCTGTACCAAGTCCGACGCACTCAGCTTCTCCGACAACGGCGTAAAGTTGACAATGTCCGCATACAAAATACTGAAAAACGTTAAAAAAAATTCATAATTTTTTTGGCTAAGAGACAAGACAAGTTGATTCGATTTTATAGATTTTTTTGTATGCATTAATTCATCGTCAACATGATCGTCCTAATTTTGGCAAGAATAACACAGGGAAAAAGCAGGCGGCGAGGCGAGACGAAGTCTAGATCAATAACTCGTTGTTGCGTATGAAAATGTCTTAAATTTTGTTGTGTAAACTGAGACATTTCCCCCCGCTGCACACCGTCGTGACTTTTATGACTCTTCCAACAACAACAACAACATCAACAGCTCAGTAAAGCTACATATACCTACTTGTAACTTGAATAAATATCATAAGGGCAGGAATAAAACGGCTTTTGCATTTCCCACAAAAACTGCCAACATGTTTATTTTTCTGTAGGTGCCTTTCCCCCCTTTTTTATCCTCTTGTCTGCTGAGTAAAATATGATGTGCCAGCTAATTTATACTCACGGCCCACAGTATAGAAAATACAGACGAGCTAGCTCTCCGTCATTTTTCAAGCGTGTATGAAGTATCATTGAAGAAAAACGCACGTTGCTTCTATACATGGTAGATATTTCCCCTTTCCATGCAACTGACGGCAATATATTACCGTTAAATTCAAAAAAAGATGACTAATGCCGATAAAATGTTTTCCTTCCCAACTTAATTAAAATTCCGAAAGAAATTCTCGTAGTTTATAGGGCACAATTTTATTTCATGTACATATTTTAATTCTGCGATTCAGATTGCTTTGCTAATTTATTTCAAAATACTTTCCCTATAAAATTTCGGCGATTGATTTACTTGGGTCAAAGGCTTTGCTTGGTTTGTACTGTATTCTATAATAGAAAAGACCATTATACAGTTTACGACGCCGTTGTTCTCGTTTCCTTCCGTTTATATTGGACATTAAAAGGAAAATTTGATGTGCGTCATTTCTTTGAGATGCTAAAGTCTTCTGCTTAGCTAGTCATCTCATTTTCCTGTTTATTTAGAGTTGAGGGCCATTCCACAAAATTTTCCGGGCACGATTCTTCTTCAATCAACTAAATTAAATTACTTTTTGCGGAATTTCTCGCTTTTCCTTTGTTTTCTGCCTTGTTTGTGCCATCTTAAAAAAATTTCTGCTTGCCTTAATGGAGTCGTCAGCATATAATATGATCATTACTTTATAATCATCTCCATGCAATTATCCCAAAAATAAATGGGCTGCTAGCCTCAATTCTGCCATCTTTTCTCTCCTCGGCCCATAATTCATTACTTAAATTAAAATGGGGAAAAAGATGGCTTGCACGCACTAATCTCCTCGAATTGGAGGGAAAAGTTTTATTTTTAGCCCATCTTTTCCATCCATATAATATTCATATTTTTTGCTGATTTAGCAAAACCCTTATTCGGAAAATAATGTTAAAGCACTGGGTATGGACCCCAGACTTACACGTGCTATTGTTTTATATTCTCATTCGTTCAAAAGTTTGAGGTTGATGAATTACAAGAAACTAAAGAAACCTTGTACATAAAAAAATGTGACAAATTATGGTAGTTGAGTTGGGTAATAATTTGTATGTATAAATGTATGTACCTGACATTGTTGTGACGTTGGACATACATTTCGTGGAACCGGTTGGTAGCAGCGGGACCCGCGGGGCTCACTTCTAGGCAGTCCGCCATCTTCAGCATGATGCTCCGCTTCACCTGTTTACACATAAAGGATATTATACAATGAAAAACACGTGGGTAAAAAATATTCTGTTGTATCGTACTCGTACAATGAGGGAAAAACTAAATATGCAGAATCTGATGTTTGATACACGGATAAAAATGCAGTTTGTGGTTCTTTTGCCTCAATATGCTAATGTCGGCTCATTAATCTTTGACGAGGAACAAGTCCAACTTGTGCTCGCTTCATACTTCATACTATACACTATATATACATGGCTGAAAGATTTACCAAGTTCAGCAAAAAGAGGGAAAAGATGGAAATTCTCAAAACTGAGATTTACTCATTTATCCAACGATTCAAACTTTGGTCTTTTGGCTCTTTTTCCTTCCAACTTTTTCCATCGACTCCACCTGAGACTACAGTGCAAAAAAGTTTGGCGGTGGAAAAATCTTTTGCTCTAGGTTTTCATCGTTTTCCACGGGTTAAGCTACAAATATCCTCGTTTAAACTTGGGGCTCATTTGCGGTTCAACTCAATAATAATGTACAGTTTGTTAGTCATCCCGCCTCACATTTTCATTTTCTCATAACTCAGCTCAACTGCAACTTTTCTTTTTGTTCTATTCTGAAATATTATAGTAGCAAAGAGCAAACTCTTGTTCATTTTTTACACATTTCCCTTTGATATGTACAAATTCCCGCAAAACACCAGCCAAACTATACATTATACATATGTACATTGTGTCTACACAGAGATGCACATTTAATTACATCTGCTCGGATAAAATTCATTGGGATTGGAAAAGGCCCGCGGGATGTCAACTCTCAATAATCTGGCCTACAGAATTCCAAGTAAAAATAGTTTTTTAACAGATGCAGAAAGAACAAATACAACAAAATGAAATTGAACATTTTCTATTTCAAAGGTAAATTCTTGCGCAAATCATACAAACAAATCGTAATTCAAGGTATTGTTGCTTGGCAAAATGATAAATGATGCTTGAAAAATAAATGTGATGCAAGCCGGGTTGCATCTAACCATTCTATTGTTTTGTTTTTCAATATTTTGCACATGTGGTAAGATACGGAGTACAGACATTGTTTGGATGGGGTTGCATTAGAACGATAACCTAATTCTGGAGCAGGTGACAGAGATGAAGTGACTTTGCCAACCTGATCTTTTCCCTCTTGCTCCACATTGCCTTATATGTACGTGCATCATGTGCATTAGGCAAAAGACAGGGAAAAACGGGAAATTCGCAACAAAGAAGCGTAAATACACACATACACATTTAGAGAATAGAGAGAGTTTTGGGCCCTTGGGATAAAAAATGTACGCACATAAGGTGGAAGGTGTGCTGATAAAAGTTGGCAAAGTTGAATGAAAGTGTGTGCTTGAGGTATCTCGGGAGAAGGTCGGCTGAGTAATTTATGCCGGGAGTATACCCCCAGGTCATATTAGCCCCTTCCATCCACACTACACTACACAAACAATACGCGAAGCAGCAACGCGGGGCAAAAGAGAAAAAAATAAAATACTAACGCAGGGTGAGCAAATTTTATTTTCCCAGTTTGATAGTTTTTTTGGTTTACAATATATCTGCCTTCAAAAATTGAAAAGAGAAAACGCAAGAAAAAGATCAATTTTGAATCGGTTATCTCTCGCAATTTTTCAAGTTAATACAATTAGCCGTTTTTAATAGGTAAGTGATTTTTGATGCATTTTTAAAAGCATGTTCCGTTCGAGGAAATAAAAGTTGTCCACCCTCTCTACTAATATCTTCGAGTTTCTTTTGCTCTCTCCATCTCTCAACCTGCAAAACAATATTTGGCTATTTCTCTCCTACAACTAATTCTGTTTACTCAAGCTGTTCAGAGAGCGAGCAAAAAAATTCTCATGTACAAATTCGAGTAGGATAAGATAATTCAGTTATAGCATTAGGATTTTTTTTCTTTCCTTTTTCTTGGACAGAGCAATATTTCGAAATATTTTATACCACCAATAAATAGTGTATAAAAATGATAAAAAAGAGATAATTTCTCTCTCACCTCTGCGGCGATGTAGGCGGGAATGACGGACAGCAGCAGCTGAAATAGATAAAACATAAAATAATCATTGAAATGTTAGCATCATATTGTAAAAATACTTGAATCGTAAAAAATTTGACAGGGTACTTTATCCTATGTACCAATTTTCTTCTTCAAATACATTTAATTTTTACGAATGGTTCTTACAATTTTATGTCCCTTTGATTTGCACTTTGGACTTTAACAATAATAATTGTAATTAAAATGAAAGAGTATAATAAATATGCATCTTATATAGATGAAGACTTGCCTGTTCCTGTTGTTCCTTCTCGCACTCGAGTTTGACGCGGGACTCGAGGCAGGTCTTTGTGCCGTCGCAGGTTCGTTTATGGGCCATCAAAGCCATTTGTCGGTGATACATTCCCGCGATGAGGGCCGCCAGCAAAAAGACGGAGCTCGCAACCACCTTCAATCAAATCCAATCAACGACAACGACACATATTTAGACACAATTAGTCACATATTTTATTATTCTAAAAGTCCATTCAACATTAAACGAAAAAGTTCATCTTGATTGCCATCCATAAATTACTTTCATAAATGAACCCCATTTTCATCTTCATTTGATTTTATTTTATTTGCCTCGAAGCATTTCTACAGGTATGTGAAAGGACATTGCGCCATTTCTTCACAACTCAAAGTTAAAGTGAATGAACAAAAGAACTCAGCCCAGCAAAACGTCTTCATTTTCTTGTCCATTTCTTCCGCTTCATCAAAAACTCCCATGAAAATGAAATTGCAAATGTAAATGGGTTTAAGACCGAAGGAGGACGGAGAAGGGATCAAAGGCAAAATCAAAATGAGTGGTAATTAAATCAAATGCGAAATTTTCTCCAGCTCCATAACTATAAATTCTAAGATCTTTCTCTTTTCCTTGCCGTACTTTTTTATTACTTTGCATCATTTGCCATCGATTCTTTGTAATATTTACATATACAGGAATAACTGACATTTAAAGTGTTGACAACGGCGAGTTTTCTTTCATGGATTATTATCTCTATTTCAAAAATTTAGTTCAAGTCTACAATTATCGTGTACGGCAATTATTACATTTGAAAACTAGTTTTAGTTGTGTAGGAATATGTAAACACAAGTGATATGGGTTCAATTGCAAGAGAAAGAGAAGGAAGGCTTTAACATGTTCCCATGCATGCGCTCCGTTATCATTTGGGAGCTGTCAGGTAATGCTGAAGAGAAAGAGCAGAGCAAGGAATTTAAATTGAATTCGAGGGACTTTCCTTTTCGCCATAATTTCTAATATACGTACTATGTACTTTCATCGATCTCCTACAATACTGTTCAATGTACGTATATATCTATATCTGATATATTAAAGTGTCAGGTAAGAAGACGAAAGAAGGTGACTTTCTATCTATAAATGCTGCACAATGTTTTGTGTCCGTCCTGTAAGACATTGGGGAGTGTTGTGTGCGAATTTTGAAACTTTAGTAGGATAAAAGAACAAGTGGCTGGGGGAAGGATAAACTATTGCTGTGTCTTCACTTCCTAGTCTATAGATACCATGTTGAATCGGTACATGTACAATATGTACATGCACCTTGAGAATTTCCCAAGTCGCTCACTCACTACCTGACGGATTTTCCGTGGCCTGTCTTCAAATGACAAGCTGCACCCTCCTCCTCCTCCTCCCCGCCCTTTAATATTTAATGTTGATGTTCTTATGTACATACAAAAGGCACCAAATAACTTGCGCAAATAGTATACATAAGACTTTACACTAAAGCCCTCCATTTTCTTTTGTGTATCCTTATTGTTGCCTTTGCATTAAAATTCCTTGGATTGTATGCATGTATAGTGTGTACTGATATGTATGTGCTTGGGCGGAAATCCACGGGATTCGCCTAGATTTTTGCAAATTTCCCCAGTGAACAACTAAACCATTGATTGCTACACATACAGCATGTGCAAAGGGGAAAGTATCTACATAAAATTTATACGACGCGGGAGCCAGCCAACAGCTCGAGTCGTCATGTCCCATAAACCGTTTTTGTTGGGCCACATACATAAATAAGTTTAAAATGAAATGTAGCAGCAGGTTGATCAGCTCCTGATTCATGCCCGCGCGCATGCATGACATACACACACACACACCATTATCCGGGCAACATAACATTATGTATGTATGTGTCTCAACATTATGGTGGTGGGAAGAATCTAACAGTACCCGCATTTCCCCAACTTTCTCCAGAGAATGGTACTCGTAAAAATAATGGGGAGTAACTATTTGAGTTGTATCGTGTATTGAGAGATGCAAAGCACCGCCTTAAAGTTCTTAAGTCGCACAACAGGTACCTTCATGAAATAGCAGGGACGGGTGAAAATCCAAGGGCTTGATAAGCCAAGAAATGCAAGGAAACCGATCAAATCTTGGTCCAGAGTATGTATAAGATATTATAAGATACAAGATGCATTGAAGCCATTTCTTTTCTTTCTCGGGAATAGGAAGACAAAAGTGAGGAGGACTACAAGGGAATCTCATCACGATTAGCGTCCGCATGGAATCACGATGACGATGATGGGGATTAAATTGGAATAATAATGAAGCTCTCTAAAGATTGACACTGTGCCACTTGACAATCCCTCTCACTCACTCACTGATCTCAATCCTCCATCAGATGATGAGCATCACACAATTGAATCCAATGGAATCACACCAGATGATTCTCCTCCCAGAAGCAAAGAAGAACGAAAGAACGAAAGAACGAAAGAAAGAAAGAAAGACGGCATTCCGCATAGACAAACATGACCTACAAAAGTGAGACAGCGATCTTTACTTTTTCTTCCACTTTTTGCTCTCTTTTTCTTTTTCGGATATAGAGAATTCCGTCTCTCACACTTGACTTTTTCCATCTGGAGATTGTCAACTTTTCCTCCCGTCACTACATAGTCGATTCCTTTTCTCAGTCAATGATGAAGTGACTTTTGTTTCCACGACGTTTGTGCATTTTCTCCGGTATTATTGTAGTTAAGTGTAAATATATTGTATGTTACTTAGACTAAAACCAAAACTTTCAAGTTTTGACTTGATTAGTTGGGTACTTGGCATTTTATCCTTTTTCTATGCCTCCAGATATTTCTATGACGTTCCTAAACTCTTGTCAAAACGTCCATATTTTTATTGCACAATAAAATCCGATTTGCTTCGACTTGACTCTTGAGTCTGGGAAATAAATCTGTGGGATTTTATACATTTATTTATCCGTCACCTGCCAGGAAATCCCCAAATTCCCGAGATGATGGGATGACCTTTGATCCGGGATAATGAGCGTTGGGATAATAACAGGAAAATAAAAGTCAGCCTGACGGCTGCTGATACGGCAAAGGAAGTGTCATTCCAGTCAACAAATTGACATGTTTCAAGCACATAATGCTCGCTTCTAATTTAACGCGGGGGGAGGGGTGCGTACAACGTACAAGTACAAGTCTTTCCCCTTGACATCACTTCCCCCTCCCGCTGACGTGAACAACAACAAGACGAGGACGGATCCATTAGACTCCGACGACTCCTTCCTCGGATTAAAACCGATACTTTCTTTTAAGGAAATCTTTTTCCTTTCCCCGTCTTTTGCTGAGCTCGTGTTACTTTTTAGAGCCGAAACTCTGTACTCTGTACTTATCGCATTTATTGCCCAAAAGGAATCCAACTGTGGATTCTTTTCTTTTGCCTTTCTCTTCACACCGCTCTACCCTTCTCTTTGTCTATCTCCGCGACTTTACGTCCAAGTTCTCTCTCCAGAAAGGGAAGGATGAGAGCCCAGTCAGCAGACTGGAATGCTTAAAACTTGTGTCTTTTCTACTCGTAAAAAGTTGGTGGGTTCACACCTTGGAAAGAGAGAGTGAGAGAGAGGATGCAAAGGGAATGTTTTTGCGGGAGAGAAAGGGAGAGGTGAGAGAGTTGAGTGGATTTCAGATCAGCTCACTCACACAGAAAATATATATCTGATGATTCTCTTTCCATGTACAATGTAAGTGCAATGTGTTTACTTGTACAATACTTTCACACACTGCACTGGGAGATGGAGACTGGATGGATGGATGTCATTGTGGTCGGGGCTGTGACCGTCTTTTATCTGTCCCTACATTTTTATAGGCAGATATTTCTACGTGACTTGTACGTAGGCTCCCGTTTTTACGACCACCGTCATGGCATTCCATTTCATTGGATTCCAATCCCAACTCGGAATGTTATGTACATACGTATACAAGAACAAGAGGAAGCACAAGTCTCAAAAGATGGATGGAAAGAAAAATTCCGAATTCACATCCATCTTCCAACACTCTTTTGGAAGTTGAAACATTGCACAGTGCACAGTGCACACATATGGAAATTGAAGGTGGGAGGTTGCCTGTACATACATAAAGAGGATGGAAAGATGAGTCGCTAACACTTTTTGAAGGTTGAGCCTTCCACTGTCTTTTATCTGCTCATTCAATTTATTTCATATTTCATGGCAGGAGTCAACAACATTCAGAATTCAACCGGTGGATGGATACTCCAGAGATTTCCAAAATTCATATTCACAACATTCGTCTGAATAAAACACAATAAAATAATGCAGTAGATTGATAAAAACTGTACATTGTACATATTCAGGATAAAGACAAAAGGTTGCTGAAACTGACGAAAAACAAAGGGTTTGTTCCTCCAAAATCCAAAATACATTCTGAATTCAATTCCTTGGAGAAGATAAAAAGCAAATATGGAAATGGATTTAAAAAACAACGCATTTGCTTTGGTGAATAAATAAATGTTTTTTTGTCGTCTTGCCAACAGTATTTTTCATCAAAAAGTTATAAAAGAAGCAGACTAGTGATTTTTCATCCTATTTCTACTCCTCCTTCTCTCTTGGAGCATCAATTAGCTGACTGTGAAATTGAAAAGAATTGTCGACGACTTTTGCAAGTCTGGAATTTTGGTGCTCCGTCCAAGCATTAAATGGATAAGTATATACAGCAAAGATGGTCAAAGGAAGAGGCAAATATATATATATATATATATATATATATATTTAGTTGGGGGAGAAAGACAAGTCAAATCATCAAATGGTAAAAAGTGGAT
>JAQIVE010000677.1:0-33180 GCA_034698285.1 Sminthurinus bimaculatus | reverse complement strand
AGACATAACGCTCCAGGACGTTGATTGTAGATTAAAAAATTACTTGCGTAAGCAAAGCCTTTAACTACTCACACACAAAACACAATTAAATTAACCTCCGATTACAAAAATTCTCATTCCAATACGCACAATAGTCGAATTATTGATAATGTGCAAAGATAAGGAAGTATCAAAGGATTTCCACAGAGGATTAACAGTTCACATTTTGTAAGTTCCATATTTAACCTCGAAAGCCCCACTTCAGTATGTCAAACTAAACTACACAACATCATTGATTTCCACACGATATCTGCATGTATACAAAGCACAATACATCTAAAAATCGTTTGTAAAGTAATATTATAGGAAGGAGAAATATTTTTGAATTCTCAACAACAACAACTTTTGGCGGACAGTATTTCAACATTCATTCTGAATTTTGAACCACATGATATCTTTGAATACATGAATAATATATTCATTTAATATATTTCCTATTTTGTTTCAAAACACATATTTATAGCCTGTCTTGGTGTCACATGTTTTTTTATGTTTTACCTTATGTATTCGGAATGAATTGAGATTTTGATAAATGTAAATGTTTGTAATGTAACACGAAAAAATGTAGAGACTAAACTGAAACTAAATAATTTTGATTTCACATCCCGGATGGTTTGGGTTTTCTGTTGTTTGGGTCATTGGAAGAAGAGCGACGAGAAAGAAGAGGAGGATGATGACGAAGGAGTCTCAAGACCTTTTCCATCTTATCTTCATCTCTTCTTAGTATCGAATACAAGAAAGCTGCAAGACGGTTCATCGCTCATCTCAATCCGTTTTACTTTGTGCAGTTATATGTATGTAAGATGTGTATAAAGATAGTATATATTTTATAGTACATCATGTTATGTTGTAATACCTCCATGCATTATGTATGTAGTTTCGTATTCGTGTGTGTATGTGTGTGTGTGTGTGTGGCTACACATGGTGCGTGAGATTAAAATTAAAATTCTAATGTTTATCCTAGTACAAACAGTAAAATTTCGGTAGTAGTAAAATTTGTGTAGTGAACAACATGTACAACACACATGTAACATACAACCACTCGGCTCGTGCTCCTTACTCGAGAGTAAATAAAATATTTTGTAAAGTGAAACTGTGGATTGAGTGTAGACTCATTTAGATAGAGAGGGGAAATGATAGAGAAACCAACTCTAGAAGCGTAAGCAGCTAGAGTTTGAAGATACGTATAGAGATATGTATTTTATATTTTACAAGCCATATGAATGAGTGAGTGACGGATGGGAGATGGGCTTGAAACTCCAGCCAGGTCTCTTTCTCTCTCTGCAGCATCAAATACATACATATTGTACAACTTGTACAAGCATTACAGCCTTCCTTTTTGTGCAGTGTGTAGAGGTAAGTTGTAAGTGAACAGTCGCATTTATCATATCAAATACTTGTACTGAAGTTTTCCCTTTAGCTGAACTGTACAGCAGCGGATTTAACATCATCAAGTACCTAAGTAGCAAAGTACAGTGTATTAAGAGTTACAGTTATTAGTTACTACATAGCACACACACACACTGTTTTATATATCTACAATATTCATTTGCTTACAATTTAAAAATCTACACAAAGAAAGAAATAGTGTGATTAATTTTGTGTAATTTATCGAATCCTCTTCATCACTCACAATATACATAGTGATTCATATTTCCAGTCTCAAATACAGTGAATGTGAAGCGAATTTGACCATTCCAGTATGAATAATCTACATGTGTAACAATACGTATCAATATTATCAACTGTGACAAGAGAACAGAACTTCTTAAAGCCAATAAAGCTGAATCTTTGGACTTGACTGCTGTCATGTGTCGACTTGCTAATATTTAAGACTTTGAAGAGTTTGCAATAAAACGAGAGGAAAACACCACGAAAATTATAAGGACCAACAATCATTTTATGGCTCATTAGCAATTACATGAGAACACGGTTCTATTAAAGATTAAGGTGTATCAGTGAGAAAATGTGAACATGTGCATATTGTGCGTACATATGCATTGACAAGAGGTAAAAGCCGGCGAACGTCACTTATATTTTGTGATATTAGATATTATTATTCGTATATTATGTGTGCTATTAAACTTCATGTAAAAACAATGCGACAAGCAAAGAAAATGCAAACTACCCCTTCATCTTCTTCTACTTCTTCTTCGTCTTCGTGGAGGTTTTAGGAGTGTGCCTGCTCGTGTGTTTGGGTTTGGCTTCACGATTACGATTACTTTCTTTGTACATTGTACTTGTAGTAGATGCAAAATACGTACAGTGCACTGTATTACATCCTATGAATATATTATAAGAAAATGTGCGGAATATATTTAATATTATAATAGTATTATATTATGTACAACAGTTGACGCGATTGAATTTTCAACGTATAATAATACACCGAGTAGCGTGCGTATTGTATACAAATACATTATATGTATGTAAAGACTTTACATATGCGTATGACTTTGAGCTAAGCAGCACTCATCTCATTCTATAGGTAATAATGGCTAAATTTTTATTACATTATGAAATGTATGGTGATGAACTTTAAGAGCATTCCAATCCAATATAAATTTGATGTTGGGCATGCATACATACATCTGTAAGTAATCTATAAATGATAGTGTATATAGATATAGTTAATAATTGCAATCGCTAAGACTCAAGAATTGGGGCTATACTTAACCATAATCATGTCCTGTATGATTATGGCGTGCGATGTGCAGGTATGGGTGATGAAAATATCATTCCAAACTAAATTACTCGGACGCTTTATTACACTTTTCTAAAATACACAATAGTGAATTAGGTATAGTCAACACAAGAGTTTGACACAACTTTCCGAAAATCTCAGTGTTACTACCTTGTCTAGTCATAAAATAGTGATGAGTTTACAATCTGCGATTTGATTTTGAATTTTGATTTCAAAACATTTAAATTTACAGCATGCTTTATTTTATGCTATGATTATAAAGTCCTATTTGACTCTTGTTGGAGAAATCTCAATCCGTCCTCATTTTCGTGTTCATTTTTCACTCATTTGCATCCGTACGCTTGTTGTCCACAATTTTCATAGGGATATAAGAAAAAAGTCCACAGGGACAGGGAGGAAAAGGAAATATGAAAATTTGCATATAATTACAGCAGGTCTATGAGTACATGTTAATTGTATTCGTTCGTGTTACCTCCATGTTCGTGTAGCCATAGATGAGTTTAAATTCCTTTATATTTTAAAGCCTCACTCTCTATGTATGACTATGTGACAAGTGCACATCAGTGAGCAATGTGTACACACAAACATTGTTGTCTAGAAAAAAGTCACAGTAACAAGGGAAAAGTTGTAAATCCTTTTACAATGTATAATCAGGCTCTCTGCTCTGCTCTTCTCACCGGCAAGGATTTTTTCTGTGGACATACGCATATTTTCCATTTTTTCACAGGCTTTGTATGGTTTGACTTTGACTTTATATCGTATATGATTGTTGTGTTTACATTGTACATATGAGCATAATATGAGCAGAGGTAACTTCATCTTTAGCAGAGAGGAAGAGGGAAGAGAACAGAAGAGAATTAGAGAACAAGCGTGTGAAAATTCGGCATGGTGTGTGACAGTGGAAACCAAAACTAAAAATCAAGCCAAATTTGTGCAGTGTGCGTATTACTTGCGTACGCCGTAAAAGTACATTCCGCATCTCAACCAAAAGGTGAAAAGAAACCAACAACCGACATTAAGTGTCATAAAGTACAATACGATTCACATTATATTGTATTGTATAAAACATGCGATTAATGCGAATGGAATTGAGAATTGAGACTGGATGCTAAGTAACTATATGGTGAGCAACTAATAGAGGGATGATTTTTTGCATTGTTTTGTATTTTATTGTGTGATGTTGATGTTTGTAACATGTACATGATATCATTTCAAATGGTATTGCCGAATCATATGAATACATGGGGGGAATGCAATATCTGTGTCTGTCTATTGGAGAATGGCTGGGGGGAATGTCGTTGGCTTTCTTTATATGGTAAAAATATTTTACATGTGCTAAAACCTGAAGACGGCATTACATGTATCTACATTGTACATGTGCGTTCTTGTTTTTATTTTGCATCATATGTATGTATTACATATTATACGTAATATAGAGACATTTGTCGGTTGTTTGGATGCCTATATCAAAAGGTAATGAGTGTTCAATAGAAGTTAGGCGTTAGATATTAGGCTTAGCTTCGTTCACTGTGCTCCATGGAATTAATGCTCTTTGCAACATGTACTTTTTGTCAATACAAGTCGAGACTTATGAATTTTCATACATATTGGGAAGTTGATTAACGTATTATTTATTTTTGTACTGAATATACTTTAGAATGTGTAGAATAGACTTCCAGGTGAGATATGTTAATGACACGGAGAATGACGAAAGTTTATGCGGATTATCGATTATATTTTATCGACAGTTGATGTAGTCAAGACTATGTATTATACACTGTAGATTGCAATTTTTACTGAGATTCACAAAAGGCAAGGTGTATGCAGTCAGATTATTTGAATGGAATTTTTTCTTCTATGTACATGAGAGTGATGAATCGCCAGTTGATTACATCGTTTTAATCTCGCGTTTGTACATTTTAAGTCTACCGAAAATGTATTCGTGGGCAGAAGCCCCGATTACGAAAATCATTGGTAGTTAATTGAAATTATAGAAGCCAACGCGTTTCCAAAAATTGAAACGGAAAATTATCAGCAAATTACGTAAAGGATATTTCCTGGATATAAGCAGCTGAAAAGTTCATTATCTAAAATTTTATTCTCCTTGACGTTTATCTTCTTTTTTCTTCTTGATCTTTGTGTGTGTTTTCCCCAAAATCATGCTTTGGAAACGAAATGTCAAAAGAGCATACGTTTTTGTATAATTTTTAAGGGTGAGCTTTCAATCCAAACTTTGTATTGAAAAAATCACATAACAAATTATGCACATTAGGTTTGACACGCGGGTGCAATGAGGCGTTCGACGGCATTGACGGCTCCTTAAATGAAGCGATAGTAACTGATGGAAAAAATGGTGGAGAAATAAAACAGTTGTTCAACTTGAAAGATTGTAAAATGGTCGGTCTCTATGTGTAAAAATGCTACTATAGTGGAAAAAAGTTGGATGAGGGAACAAAAAATAGTGTTTCTTGCACATTCCGAATTTTCTCCATAGTGTACAAATTGTAAAATGCTATCATCATCCTCCATGCTACATATTAAATATTATCAGAGCTAATAATATCGGGTTCAATAGCTGATGTAATGAAAGACAAAGTTGAAGAGGGAGTGCATGCGAGAAAAAAGGGAAAAGTGACGGAGGGGGGCCGCAATTCATAACATACGAAAGCTAATTGTAAGTAGATGATGTTGATGTTTATGATGATGATGCCGGCTTTTGGACTTTTTACTACCATACGCATACTTATTAAGACTACGACCAACTCTATATAAGACTTGACTGTACTGCACACGTACAGTGTACATACGTCGTACACACAAAATATTGTACAACAGCAGTTCATGTCATATTACTTAACCCTTTCCTCTTTTCTCCGTCTCTGACATTTATTATTTACACTCAGTGGATAGGAAATGAAATGAAGAGTTGAAGAGCAACCCGTTTCATATAGTTAGAAGTTTATACCAGTCAGTCAGTCAGCCATCAGCCGGGGCTGTCAGACGTGCCAATGCAAACACGTATGGTGTGGTGTGCGTGTAATAACTAGATTGTACATCCAGAACTATGGAAATGGAAAACGCATAAAAGGATTTAAACTTGAGTATCTATATAAAAAAAGCGTTCACTTTTATGTGTGTTCAATATGTTGTATCTACATTTTACATTTTTATTATGTTTTCTTTCTATTATTTTGTTGAATTTTTGAATTTTGACTACACGCAAGTAAAATTAGATTACATCGTCTCAACTGAACCATATTTTTCATTCATTGCATCTTTGTGGTTCACTGCCAATCCAAAGTTTGAATTTTCACCACATAAACGAATTGATATAAGTTCATCTGTTGAATTTTTTTCTAGATTTTTCCCTGTCCAAAATTTTTTGACGGAAGAATTCATCGAAAGTGTATAGTATTTTATATACAAACATGCATATTACGTAGTACTTAGCTTGAATTTGGCTTGTCTTGTAAGCTTTAAAGTTTACACTTTGCGTCTTTCAATGGCCTCTCTTCAGTCAGTCAATCATTTGCAAAGATTCGGATTTAAATGTGAATGTGATGGCCGACGCGCTTGATGTCGGTTGATTTTCAAGTGTTCTGCGAGAGAGTAACATAAAAAAAACTTGGACATAAATGCGTTCATGTTTATATTTGGCTTGGTTAATATCGATATTTTATATTTGCCCTTTTTCACTCATCATAATCATCAGAAACTTTAGTTGTCAGTCGACTCACCATGCGTCAATTACCGCAAAGTTCTTCACAGTGTTATTTTTCTCCCTTTTTGTTTCCTTTCTATGCTCTCTGTTTTAGATCAAACAGAAATTGATAGACGGGCAGAATTGGCGTGACTCTTGAACTTACTAGTTTTTCCTAGAAAAAATGAAGCCTCCGCAAAATTAAATAATCCACAGCTCGTGGTCCAAAGACTTCGTTTTACATTTTGTAATGAAGGCATAATAGCTAATGTGTGACATGAATTTATATTACTATTACTCTGTGGACCGAAACTAAACGGACGACAAACATGTAAACGGACGAGACATGTATTTACCATTTAGTTCAACTTTCATCATCGAAAATAGAAGGGTACCTACGTAGGATAAGGAGTAAAAACATATTTTATGCATATTATTGTACAAGTATGTGTCCAATCTATGTAAGTATACATACGTGTACAATGTATGGAAAAAACTCTTCCACTGGGAAATTTATATGAAGTTTAAAGGACAAACACGAGCTACACGCGCTCTTCTCCCACTTATTAATAAATAAATAAATAAATTGAGCGACATGGAAAAATGAGATAATGACGCTTTGTCTAACTATGCATGTATATGGAGCTAGCATTATGTGAGGAAAGCAGATTGTAGAGTGCATGCAAAATTGACAATGGCACTTGAAAGTGAAAGACGAGAGGTGAGAAAGTTAGATAATGCCCACAAAACTCGAAACATGACAGAATTTTTATATTGAGGGGAAGTACAAAATATTATATTATTATTGATTTTAACGATCTTTTTTTGAAGTTTTGTAGGTTTGCGTATTTGGCAACAAAAGTAGAGTTATTACCACAGAAATGGCAAAATCTGGATTTTCCCAAAAAACCGAATTTTTTAAAAGTGATCCTTGTTTGATGGAATCGTACAAAAGTGGGCAAGTAGTCAAAACATTAATAGAAGGATAATTTAGTTTTAATAACCATGTTTTAAATATCTTAGGTTCAAGAATGTAAATCTTGAGGTACATTATGTCAAACTAACTTTGGCGTTTCTTCTTTATGTAAATGTCATTTGTGTAGACATGGGACATGGGATAAACTAACTAAAGCGTTGAAAGTCACGCCGACACAATAAACCAGAAACGTAGAAATTCGAATTCGAGTTTATGCATCATACTACTGGGCTGGAGTCTCCTGTTACAATTACCCTTAATTGATCCTATATAAATTTTATTAGGATTTGGGATTTAGACGGGGAGAGACCGAGGAACATAATGACAGCTAAACATGAAAAATCCTTCTTTGACTCTGTTCACTGTGAACTGCCAATGTATGTACACTGTACACACATAGGAATATGTACATGTTGATATTCAAAATTACTTTGAAGTACAGTAATAGTACCCGCATTTATGTAATATATAAATAGGAACAGTATAAAGTATATACAGATATACATGAATTCATACAACATTTCACTTAGAACATCTCCCTCTCCTCGTGTCGACTATACGAGTAGGTAAATTTACATTTGTTGAGACGCGTCTGCCGTGGTGTTGTGGTGTAACTCTTCAATATCAACAATCCAACATGACACGTTGAGAAAAATGTACATAAAAGGTAGGGATCATTATGGACTTTGAGAATGGACTCTGAACATGGACACAAATCCACCTGAGATAAGTCCAGTCCTTATGCTTTTGTATATGTATAATGTAAAATGTATGTAGTATGTACATGTTTAGTAAAGAGTACGTTCTCCTGATTCTACAGTCCGTGTTTATGTAATATGTATGTACATTTTACCTTATGCAGCATACATGCATATACTACATACACATCTTTTTTGTCAGTGTCCATGTGCTCCGGCTAACAAAATTTACAGAAGATACAGTCAAAAATAATTCGGTGCATGGCTAGCTTTTCCCTTTTGGCTCGATGTCTGGTCCACTGTCCGCAATCAACAATCAAGTGTGCATTGTATGTGCCTGTACTCGCATAGGGGATGAACTGCTGAAGTTCAAACTACAGCCCATGAACATTGGACAGTTTTTGGTTTATCGTACCACAATCTTTCGCCCTCTCTTTCTCTTTGCCTGTCGCTTTCTGACCAACTGTTGACTGTCCGACTCGGACTATCTATTTGTAATGTTAATCGTATCGTGAGGGACGAGGGAAATATTAAGAGCCTTCTCTCTATGCAAATGTCGTTGCCAATTATTCAGCTTGGACACAAAACGGAAAACTGACGACTGCTCTTCTGACTCTGATTCTCTCAAGAGGAAGAAGAAATATGGAAGGAGCAACAGGCAGTTGACGAGTTGAGTTTTGAGCTCAGTTTCTCTCCCCTCTTTATTATTTCTCTGGAAGATAAGACAGTGTTGCACATATACATGTACACATTTAAATACACATAAACAGAGGACACAGACGTATATATACATACTTATAAAAAGTCAAGCCGCAGCATAAAGTCACAGCCAGCAATAAGTAGTATACTTGCTTATTGCTTACTTACTTACTTAGTTGCTTAGTTGCTTGCAGCAACGGCTCAAAATATAGTCACATAGGCACACTCACAATCTCCACACACAACGTCTCTCCTCTTTTGCATTTCTTAATCATTTGAGGCCCACAAGTCCGTACGTACACAACGTGCTCTGCGCGACTCTGCTCTGGCTTGCTCGAGGTGCCAGTTTAAATTCTCTGTTATATCTTGTCTTGTTTGCAGCACGAGTATATCCACTATTGTTTTTGACAAGTCAAATGCATCAGTCATCAATAAATCCTTCAAAATTGTGCCCTATAACATCATTTTGTCCTTTGTTAGGCTTCAAGTTATAATACATTTTTGTCTCGTGTAAACGGTGAAGATACTTGAAGTGGTGCAAGGCTGTCCTAGTAAGATTGTGAAACTTGTGTATTTTGTATGCAAGGAAGAAAAAAGTGAACCTACATTTATAATCTTAATTAGATTATAAAAAAGTAAAATGTTACAAAAGCCTTTTCCTTTGTTACATTTTTCTGTTCTGGTGCTGATGTCATACGACTGATGGCAGGATTTTTCGTATGCTACAAGTGTAAGTACGTAGTTCTGGAGTACAAGGACGAAATTTGAGCACTTTTTTTCAGAAAAAAGCTGTGACAAGAAAATTACCTTAAAAACTCATTTTTCATTACCTTCTTTTTGAAAAACTTTTTATTCTTTTTGTGACAATTTTCGTGACTATAGATAAAAGAAGAAAGGAAAAATTTCTCTTTTGGGAAGGAAAACGATTAATCATTTCATTTGTTTTTAAATGACTATGATAAAAGTAGGTACTGGCTTGGGAAGTATTTTTGGACCTAATGACGTTAAAAATTCCGATGTAAAAAACTTATATCATACTATAGACATGTAGAAACGTAAATAAAATTATGTTGTTTGATCAATTCAGGTTTTCGGCTGATGGAAAAACACTTCTACGTAACGCTGATGAAATAGCGACTGTTAACTGTGAATATATTAATAATTAATGGGGGTAATATAGTGGTGAGATATTGAGATATTCAAAAAAAGTTGGTTACAATGAGTGAACGAGTTTTCAGTATTACCGTTTCTACGGACACACTAGTGGAAAGTTCATCCACGACGACAACGACCACCACAACTTCGTTAAATAATCCTACCCTAACTCATAGTAACATTGCTGGATCATCTGTCAACGGAAATGGCAATGCAAATGC
This sequence comes from Sminthurinus bimaculatus, assembly GCA_034698285.1. Lineage (NCBI taxonomy): Eukaryota > Metazoa > Arthropoda > Collembola > Symphypleona > Katiannidae > Sminthurinus > Sminthurinus bimaculatus. The sequence goes on along the minus strand of JAQIVE010000677.1, from coordinate 22,988 downwards.
GTCCGGAGATGAAACTTCAGGGACGAGCAGTAGTTACTATTCAAACAGTAGTGCATCAAGTAGTGCGGAAAACATTAGTACAGTGGAAAACGGTGACCTCTCTATCTTCACCTTTGTGACGCCTGCACCAGGTCAAAGGTCAGGCTCTCAACTTGCGGATGTGGATTACAATGATCATTCGTTCAATAACAGCTACTTCTCCTCTTCGAGTCCTGCAAGTCGTCATTGTATCAACAGTAGCGACAGATGCAATAGTCACTGTCACAAACCGTCATATTATGGGAGTGGGACGAATAACCATTTTGCCGTCGATCCCTTCAGAATGGACGGATCCCACATGTACAGATACAAAGGATGTCAGAATCATCTCCTCAGTGATAGTTATGTACGCCTTCTACCCCATGTATCGGATGGCATCCTGCTTCGTAGTATGGAGAAAGGAGGTAAGCAAGAAAAAAAGGCTCTCTTTTAATTTTAAAATTAATTAATTTCAAACTCCAATTTAACATCTTGCAATTAAATCTCAACCTGTCAACGTCAAGATTCGAGAGTCACATCTTCATAATATGCACATTTTACGTATATCCAGTTCAACTCTAAATGAAAGCTTCTGTGCTGTAAATTATCACAAATTGAAATGCACCATCTATCAAAATTTTATGTCAAGTTCATAAAAATCCACTTACACACACACACACGCATAAAAACTCATGACGTTGAAAAGGGCTAATAGACACATTAAAATTAGAATTAATAAAACGATATCCTTTGAACTTGAAGGTTTGAGTTTATACATACATAAATAGAAATAGAACAAAAACAGACCTTGGCAATGATTTCGTACGTTGTACTTTGTATTTTTTGCTCATTCATTTGTGTGCATGTGTCCGGTTGACGAGGAAAAACAAGTGATGATTCAGTCTTTCGTCCCCGTCATTTCAATCTTTATTCAGCAAAGAGGTAGAAGATTAATATTATTATGAGGAGTTGCAGTTACTCCTGTTTGTTTTGGAAGGATTTTTTAGCTCACATGCAAATGTATGATATTAACCATTGTACATACAGGGACAAGGAAAAAAATTCCCCAGTTTCATAATCAGTTTAACAAATTAAAACTTACATGCACGTAAATGCATGTGTACAGTGTACAAAGTATGTGAGGAGTTGTCAAGTTGAACATTGAAATGGAAAAGGAAAACGCTCCGTTTTTTCCAAATGATTTGTTGCTGTGAATGTACACTAAATAGTTCACGGAACGTGTGTATATATTTATGTGTCTGTGTACTTAAATGTTCAGGATTACGACTTTGACTCAGATGCCAGTACATCCATGCAATGTTTGTACGAGCAATGCATCATTCGTAATTTGTAAAATACAAAGTATTATACGAATGATGCAAATGATGGTGACACGTAGATTTGCACACATGCAGCAGTCTCTGAAATGCCCATAAAAAAGCGGCGTAAAAGTTAAACGATGAGCAAAAGTCCATTGTTGTATAATAGATGAAGACAAGTTCAAATTTCGATAAATGAAAACGAAAGCATTGTGTTTTGTGTAAAGAGTGAAGACTGTGCTTGCATATAGCACAATGTGTGCACAAATTCCTCATTGTATGTATTATGTAACTAAAAGCCTGCAATTCTATAAACAAAGTACCTAGATGTAAAAAATGATGATGGTGGAGACACTATATTGGTTGAAAATTCTGAACAATAGGAGCATATTTTATGCATTGAAAGACATTAGACATATCTATCCACGCAGTTTACATTTTACAATACATTTTGCACCTTATCAAATAGTTAGTTCCTTGTTTAGTTTTTCTTGTACCCATAACTTGATGCTTATCTTATTCTGTGTGCGCACACGATTCGAACTACTTGATACATTAGAGCATTTTGGACTGACAAAGAAAGGCTATGTAATAAGTGCATATCTATAATATTTAGTTATGTACGATGTATATCGAAGCAGTCTCAAATCTCAAATGGTGTGTGGTGTGAACAACACACGGAGTGAGGAGAACATGGAAGAGGTAGCCTGAAAGAATGGGATGATTAATGAGGAATCCATTTGAGATAATTGAGAATGAAAAGCAAGGTTCTTCATGATGATGCAAAAAGAAGGTAAGACACATACACAGACACATACATAGCTCACAAAGTGTGGAGCAAATTCTTATAAACATTTCGGCAGTGACAGACAGCAGACTGGAAGAGACAAGACAAAACACATAAAACCAAGTCTCGTAACATTAGCCTCAGCATCTTGGGTGAGCACAGCGGGTTGACTTGTGTACAATATTATACATTACATATTGCATGCATGTGCACCGGCGTGTAGTTCGTATACGTATTTACCAAATACTCTGTACATTTGGTATGCTTCACATATTATGTGCATACACTTTATACATTTAGCGTGTAATGTCCTTAATCCTCCGTATCAACACCAGTGGGATCTTAAAGTTAAACCAAAACTGCGATAATTAAATATTACTATTTCCATTTAACACGGAGTGGGTTTCATACCATAGTTTTTAACATGAAGCACCTAATCAACAAGGTATTTAGAAATTAGAACTATGGGGTATTAATGTAAATGGTAAGGCTTACAGGCTTTTTTCATTAACGACGTTTACACTTTCAATTTCCTCTCTACCCAAATCGACTCCAATCTTCGTCAGTTTGACATAATATGCCTATACATAAGCGTAAGAGGAAAAAAGCCTTTATTTTCTGCCTTTCTTTGGGTTTTGTGCACATTTTGTCTGTATGGGCTTTGTTAATTTCCTGAAGGATTCTAAATTACAAAACCAAATAGTGTCTCGTTATTGCTTTTATAGACTGACAACCACTGCACACTTTTACTTAAAATTGCCTAATATACAAATGCATACATTTTGTCCGCGACTAAGCCTACTTTGCCCATTATCATTAAACTGCTTATTAGATCACGTTGACTTCATTTCGGTACATCATGTCTCTACTGAAATGCAAGGAGTTTAGAAAAAATCTGCTTTTGAAGTTAATACGCTGTTAAATCTATTGGGCCGTTTAAGTCCAGGGATCAGTACTTGCCTTGTAGACTCCTAACTGATCCGACGCCATCTTCATTGATACTTTTCTACTTGGCACATTTTTAATAGTAGTTTTAATAGTAATGGATCAAACTATAAACAAAGGCATGATTTGGAACAACGGAATAGAGAGAATTAGGTTTATCCCTTGTTTTGTTCTAATTGAATTAGGTGGTGTTAATTTGCAAAAGAATTTAGGGTTCTCCTCGTGTTAGTGAGCAGTGAGCATGCATATGTAATGGAATACTGTACATGAGTTCGTTAAACTGTAGGTAGAACTTACAAAGTTTAAGGTGGAAGAATGCCTAAGGCTGTCAGAATTTTAGCGCTTAATCGGAGATTAGAGCTCACTGATTAAAATATGATTAATTTTTATAATTACAGCACATAGTATGTAGATTGTAGAGATTGATATTCATAAATATGGAAATAACAACTATACATACTTACATGTTGTGGTACACGTCATCTGGCTAAATATTAAAATCCATGTATTTATTATAATATTTTATCTGGCATAATCAAATTTAATTTGAGTTATTGCTTATAGCTAGAATCTACAGTTACAGTGGGATAGTCCAGCCATCTTCGTCCATACCTACATAATAATCAGAACTATGTATATATGTACAATATACGTGCAAGAGAATGTACGAGCAAAATGTAGAATGAATGAGGTTCGAGGAAGACGATTTAATAATGAGAGATGAGGAATAGGCAAGGTCATACTGACTTTTAGCTTTATAAGATGAAAAGATCGTGTAGCAGTCTTTTACTTTGAGTAAATATTCTAAATATGAGTATTTATGAGCAGTGATAGTACACAAAAAAACGATCCTGTGGTTGTTTCTTTCATAATGTAGATCAGAGTGCATGAAGTAACTTCACCATTTACATTAATCCCTTCAGTTTTATGCCTGTGTTTGTGCATGAAATTGGCTATAAATTCTAAATATTTATAAAGTAAAACGACCTAATAGTCGTCATTCAGAGTAAAATGGGAATTTATTTCTCGCTTTTCTAGCTCAATCCACTCTGTGAGCCTGTCTATCTGAGAATAATTTATGCAAGTGGTGGATTAAGTTGCTCCATTAGTTCGCTCAATTCCTAAAAATCCAAATGTATACTCATAATACATTTTTAAGTAATATATATACTTCCAAATTAAAATACTTGAGACACAATTTTGAAAGTACCCATGCCAATGACATGATATGATATTAATGTAACTTGATGTAAGTGTAAAGTCATGATAAGATATAAGATGTAAAGTACGGAAAATTGCAAAGCTGCTGTCTTTAAAAGTCTTTTCCTTCATTCGTATATATATATGTTGTAATTCATTTAAGTCTTAAATCTACCAAGAAAAAATGGAAAATGAAACGCATACATCACAAAATCTCTGGTATAATTATTTAATGGGTTTTTGAGTGTTGCATTTGTGTTACAGATACATAATGTGCGTAAATAAGTGTGCATGTACAAAAAAGTTACGCACATTCTTTCACGCAGTTTATGTCCGTTTGTGCTCCACTTTGCTTCAAATATGTGAAATGGGTTTCAAAATTAGTTGAATTGAATTCGTTGTATGATGAAGGTATGGTCGTTGCTGATGCATTCTCAAAATGGTGTAGATTGTCAAGCTTGTCATATTTCTAGAAATTCGTCATAATTCACAATCTACATGTTGTACAAAGGCCGTGTACAATTTTCAGTTGTGTACACTGTACACACATGTAGCGATGCAGTGGATAAAAGATACAGTGGAGGCATATACAATATACATACAAGCGTTACTGATATTATTTACGAATTAAGCTTTGACAGTTGAAATTTTGGAGGTTCTCCCTTTCTATCGGATACTTGTACACTATACACATGTATCACATGTATCTATGCATTATGCATACACTTGCATACTAACATAGAAATTGTGATTTTCAAGGCAGAGCCGTGCCATGTTTACATCATTTTGTGTAATGGGAAGTGAAAAGTACAGGGATGTGTGAGAAGCGTTGTAATGAGACTGAGAGTACAAATGACAGAGAGTGGAAAATGGAAAAGCGAAAATTGAAAACTTAAACCTTACAAGAAAAACAAGACGACGACGACAACGACAACGAAGACGACGAAAAAGTTAACTGCCGTGCTAAATTCTAGACTGTGCAAACTAAATAGGGAGAGGGTCGTGAGATTTCCTTCCGCTCCTCAGAAGGATGGATAGATAGATAGATAGATATAATATGGTTGTATAGTTGCAAGTAAAGTAAAGTATTCGTAGAATATATAACATGGACTTTCTAATGAGGATTGAAAGGAAAAATGTTGAATACTGATAGCTGGGAGACTGTCTCTTCTCTCTTCCTATCTTCCTTTAATACTCTATGTATATATATCTATGTATCATTTCCTCCTCTTATTTTTCATTGACTGAGTGTGATGACACTTATTACTCGTAACTGTCAATCTCACTCAGTGTTGCCCCACTACCCTTTTATTACACACGTAGTCGAAATGTGTATATTTGTACTGTAGACATATACTGTATACAAGTGCATGCACACAAGATATTGCCAGTCATTATTTATTATTTGACTACAAATATGGACATTTCGCCCTCTTCTCCACCATCTTGTACTTCAATCTTCTTCCAACATTTACTGACACTATCAGTTTCAGTTTCAGTTTCAGCTCCTTCTCCAAACCCTCACAATCGTGGTATGTGAATGTTGCAATTAGTTGAACCACACAGACATGCATAAGATGTATTGTAAAGAGTGTGTGTGTGTGTAGTGCATTCATTATGTACAATGTATACAGTACAAAATAAATCACACATCTTATTTGACATTAGCTGAATCGGGATTGTAAATATAATATGCAAGAAAATGGTACATTTTTTGCCGTCGAGTCACTCGTATATATTTATTTATAAGGTTATTGATGCAAATATTGTACAAATAAAAATGAACTCAGTTCATTGTGAATGTTCACAGTTTAACGGACTATAATGTTAATGTACATCTTGGTGGGTATACAATTTTGTTAATCTTATAATCTTAAACCATAAGTCATAAATGTAAAGACGAGGGTTTTTTTCACTGAACCTTTTCATACTGTGCGAGTAGTTGGTAAACGAAGAAAATGAAAGAGTTGTAGAAGAAGTAGAAGGAGAAGAATAAGAATAGACACATTGGTGAAAAGTCATTCTCATATATTAGCAATTTAGCTAGAATCCTTTAACAAGTAAGTTGTAAGTAGTCTAAACACTAAATGTGTATATAAGGTTGGTGATGATGATGTGAAAGGGGAAAGGATGGAATAGGAAATGAAGTATGATATGATGTGCTCCGGTATCTAGACAGAAATAACCTAGAAAAAACTGTGTACAATGCGTATAACGTAATATTGTACCGTCATTATTTACCACGAACGAGGCTCAAAGTAAGCATTAAACCATTTAGAGCCTCTTACTCATTTTCCTTCCTGATTTTACAAGTTTTCAGAGATTGGTACAATCATATATGTATTTAATGCACCTGGAAAAACCATGAGCAAACCACTGATGTATGTATCAGCATAGTATTTATTTATTAGCGCATTTTCGCTACTTATTTCATTATTTTTCTCCTGTCATCACAAGTTTCAACAATTTTTCTAGCATCCATATTAATTTTTCATTTAGCAATTACACAAATCGTAATTCATATCTGTTTGTTTTACAACTATGTACATATATTCGCCTAAGGCAAAGACTTACACCGTGTGAATTTAGTCATTATTCATAATATCATGGTTATTGGCTCAATTTATTTCCCAATAACTATACATCTCTTTACACCAGTAAAAGAATCTGACCATGTTTCTTATGATTTTGGCAGAAAATCAGAGAGTAAATCGAGCCCGCATTGTTTGCTAATTATTGAATCTTAAATGACGATTCGGCTTATGGCTTGAGCTTATGTTCTTGTCCACACAAAGTTAAGAATTTACAGTCTGTGGTTTATTTACCTAGCTATTAAATCAGCATAACAAAGCTGTACAGAAAGTGATCTGTTGTGTGTGATATAATGATAATAGATAATAGTACAATACATATGCAACATACAACTGTGTATTTTTCGTCTCTACGTTCTGCACTCGCTGGATAGACGGTAGACAATGTAAATCCGTATTACAATGGAGAGAGTAAACTGTAAACACACCTTCATTTTGGTTTCATGCTCTATGTGTGTGTGTATTGCATAAGGATATAAATGTTAACAGATGGACCTTTTCATTTGCATTTCAAACCTCTAGACAACCGTAATTACTTTCTGAGTCGTTCTTAGATCAAAACTAAAGTTTGTAAAGAGATACAAAGTACACGCGATTCTTTCAGTACTGATTCTGTCTTTCTTTAGCTCAAAATATATTGTTCAAAATAGAGGCCGAAATACAGTGAGACGAGTTTAAAATTTACAAGACTCAAAACAAATACCTTATAAATGTTGACAGTATCAAATTTAAATTCTTCATGTATCTTGATTCTTGATTCATTGTATTTGTATTTATGTATAATGAATAAATGATAAATCAAAATATATCATAGAATTCCATACATTTCATAACTTACACAGCAAACAACAATGTATAGAAATCTCACCTTTGACATTCAATAATTTAAAGTGCTTCTAATATATACTAATAGTCGTTTGAACTATGCATACAGCAGTAATGCCTGTGCATTGCTTTTCAAATCTCAACTTCATCAAAGGGTGAAATGAGCATGAGTCTGCATTTTGCTTTCATGAGTGTGAACCTATCAAACTGCAGGCTGTGACTACCGCAGAGGCCGAGTGAATGAATTATTTAAGAATGGGAAAAAATGGAATTACAGAGGAGGCAGAACACTCAGTGAAAAGCAATAAATGAGGAAGGAAAAGTCAATAATAATTTGACATGTTTCATACTTCATACATGGTTTGTTTTGTATTTTGTACCTACGCCTACAATATATTCTGCATTATGTATATTTATGTTCTTGGGTACTTGAGAAGTGCGGCCTGAACTTTTTGTACTTTTGATTCCCATACAGTTGATAATTTGGCATGTCAAAATGGAAATCTAAATTATAAAACTCCCCAACATTTTTTTCGTCTATGTGGACATTATTCAGGGGATGTAACTATATACGAAGAAAAGGGAGAAATGCAGATAATCATAGGTAATTACAATTGTGTGTATATGAGTTTGATGGTGTGGAAAGATTACCCAGTGTGATTTGATTGACTTGTAGTTATTACATTTATTCTGAATCAAAATTAGTTGAGCAGTCAACATGACACAGCATTTCAATTTTTTTAGGAAAGTAACATTAATTTCCTTGTTGTTATTTTAATTTGGAACACAGTTCCGGTGCAAAGGAATAAAAAATCATTTGTGTATTTATGTACATACTTGCCAAAAATCGAAATAATAACACAGCTTTGGCCATTTACATTATACATACAAGGGAAAATATTGGTTCGAAAAAGTTTTATCTTAATAAAATTCCGGATACTTTCGATTTTATCGAATCGAATCGAATATATATTTCAAAGTATAAGCACTGACAGTATTTATGGTATTTGCTATTGTGCTGTTCTTCGGACTGTTTTTCCTTTCATATCCATGATCCAACGATAAATAAAAATCGTCATTGAGGAGACATGCACAGATACATATATACTTTACACAAGGTACAACGCATATTGTGTACTCAGCTGGACTCTTGACATTGGAGAATGTTATTTTTCTCCAATATTAATATATAAATATTACAATATTAGTAAAGTTCGTGATGTAAACTTCAAAAGAAGGAGAAACGGCAGAAAATCGTTTATTATTTATTATTGTCTACTTATTTGCACTCTGCACGAGTACGAGAACCAAACACGATGGACAGATTAACAAAGTTGTTCTGGCAGATTTTTTACCATGTGTTTATATTCCATGTTAAATGTGACTACATGCATTGTGCATTAATGTGCTCTATCTATCGTCTAATTTCTTTGCAATTGAAAACAGAAACCAAGGCAAAAGCATTAGCAATACGTTGTTGTTGTGTTTTCGATTCTCCTTGTATGAAATATGAACTACTTTTTTTTCCTAGCCCTATTTAATATCAGTATTCCAGAGCGGGTACTAGCTATACAGTCTATGTAAAATGTGAATGCAGTAAATACATGTATTTACATATAAGTAAAATATCCATATGTTCATGTATGTACAAAGTGTGCTCATCACCACCGCGATCGAAATGCGAGGAGCATTTTTGATTTCCTTAGATTACAAAGTTGAACTATGAATTATGATGCATTGCAATGTCTTCCCCAATCGCGTAGCTTTAAACGTACGCAACATATGTATACATTCATATATTACACAAACACATAGCTTTATTAATGGCAGAAAAAAGGGTACAGTTTGGAATTTGAAAAATAATTTATTATCTTTGCAATTCTGAAATTTCATGCAGGTGTGAGAATGGCAATGGATCATCAGTTCTATGGTCAGTTTGTACTTGACCTCTCTCTCCTCCCATTTTACCTTGTCTAAGGAAGAGCTGGCGTATTATCTTTAAGTTTATGTTAAGAATTAGCATCTGATTTTCTTAAATGCTCAACACTAGCCACACTTTCACAGTCCTACACGTATAGTTACTCAATATGATAATTATAAACAACAAAACATGATACATGTGCAGATAGGTCAGTCAGGGATCCGCAAAAATCTAGTAAAACTATGAAAATCACAGAGTAAATTTAAATGCAAAAGATTCGTTTTCAGATATGTCTACATTTCTACTTAACTATTCTTCTATCTTCTATGCATATAATTATGCGCAACATTTGCTAAAATCTTCATATTAATTATTCGCGACGGGTTGTAATTGTAATTATTTCTTCGTCTGCCCATATTAATTAAAATTGTTTCCCTTTAATTCTCTCTATATTTTCCACAGCATGTTGTTATACTTGACATGTCTACTCCTGTCTCACGCATGCAGAAGGTTGGTTGACGCAGGTCTTGGAATCGTTTTTCGTTTTTGTATCTAGTGATACAAAAACAGAACTATGAATTTAAAGAGCAAAATTAAACAAAGAAGTCATGTCCATGTCAAGAAAATACATCCTGATTTAATGATTTTGACACTATATTATATAACATTGTGATATGATATGATTATATTGTGAGAGTAGACTCTGGGATGCAGATGAAGTTGTTAAAAGATGTTGTAAATGTAAATAGAAGAGAGAATCTGATAATGTTCATCGGGTTTATGGATATCCTTTCATTTATTTAGTTTTCGACGTGCGGACACTTTAGAACTTAGAGCAGCTTGGAAATGTGAATGCACTAAATTTAATGCTAATTACCAACAGCTCATATTGAGATGATAAATGATATAGACTGCCTTGCCTCTTCAACTCTACTAAATCATTTTAAAAAGTCCAGAGTAATAATGATAAACTGTACAAGTTCAGTTTCACAGTAGTTTTGAGTTTTGAGAGTCTTCTGATGAATTTGTGGCTGAGAACAGGATTTTGAAAAATGTGGGCAATAATGGTTTCTTCTAACTACTGAAGTTCAACCGTTAATCTTAAACGTCATGTGTGTACCATGTACCTACTACCTACATACGTGCTAGTGATGATAATATTCACACATACTAATGTATAACGAAAAGCAATTGTTTGTGTTTGGCTTTCGTCATTTCTAAAAGTGAAATGGCGAAATTAATTTTTTGTGTTCCAGAATTTACGGCCGTTTTTTGTGACAATAATCATCATTGTTGCAATATTCAAGACGATGATATGAACTCGGCAAAGATGAAGTTGAACTACTGAAACTTCATTATCACCACTTATTGAAATCGATTAATGTTTGTTCATAATCGTGGACGAAGATTAATGAATGTTTATACTTATTGCATGTGTATACCTTATTCTTTTTTCTTTAGAAAAAAACCTCAAGGTCATCAGCAGCACAACTATAGTGAAAACTATCCTTTTGTCAAGGAATTCTTTGTTGTTGAGTAAAACATAAATATGAATATGAATATGACGTTCAGGATTTTGGCTTCGTTTTCATTCTACTCCTTCTACTTCTTTGTACCTTTTGTACTCACGTTGATGCTCAAGTTGCTCCAATTTACATTCATTTCCCATGCCATGGCTTTTTTTTAAATTGTCTGCTCCTAATACTGAGTTTATACGTATTCATGCTATTATTGACTTGTAGGTCTTGTAAAGTTTAAAAAAATCAATATCAAATATGGAAACTGATAAATTATTGAGATTAAAGTACATATACATGCGTTTTTATGGTCGTATAGAGAAAACCCTAGAGGGACTAGGAGAATATTTGCATGATTTTTGATGTACTACACAAGGCTCACGGCAGTGGACGTCGTTTAGTTATTGGCTGTGTGTATGGTGTTGACATGCAATGCAATTACACGTTATACATTGTGAATTCGATACACATATATTATAATATTGTATCATAATGTATTATAATATCGAATATGAGCTCTGTTGTTAGTATGGAATAATATGTATACAGTGCAAAATTTAGCTGAAGGGTTTTCGAGCACAATAAAATTGTAATGGAACACGACAGACGATGATCGACCAATATCGTCGGTAATGAACCACTGTCACAAGTATTTTAGCGCAGAACCAACAACAAAATGAACTGATGCCTTGTCCGATAACAATTGGCAAGTAAGCCATAACAAAAAGCTGCTGATTCAGAATTATGGGCTATATGTATGTATAGATGCAAGAAGACGAACAGGGGATGCAGTGCATTTGGAAATTACGAGCGTCTGAGAGAGCAACAAGTTCACTGTGTGGTTAAATTACATGTGTGCTACTATTAATAATAGTAATTTCCTCATGGATTTTAAGTACCTATAACACTCAATACGCCTTTTGATTTTCGATACCGAACAGTGTGCCTATCACATTATGCTCCGTGTTCTCTCCAACTTCTCTACAATCCAATTCACCGTCATCGCATTGTACTTTTGTATTTTGCATCTGATTAGAGTGGTCGTGTCTATACTTAATAGTTTACTTGATATTAAATTGGGAAGCTGCAAACATTTTAGGCTGTTATGATCTGCAAGAGACAAGAGATGTTTTTTCTATTAAATTTAATATTATTCACAACGTGCGAGTTAAAGAAAATGATAGTGATCGTTCCTCTAAATCACATTGTATAATATGCTTCATGAGAATAATGACTTATTCACAACTTCCCCATGAGCCAAATTCGTCTTGAATGGGATTTTTTTCATGTAGCATGCTAAAAAGTTTGTCACATTGCGGTTGACTGTTGACATTTACAACACAATGCATACTACATTATACTATAGGTACACACAGAGGAAAATTAAATGCAGCTATTTAGCATTTTCAGGCTGGCTCAATATTTTGATGTGACCTGTGCTTGCTCAGAGAGATGTACAAATGTTTTGAGCTAATAATGATGATGATGATTTGACATGAATTTGGCCACGAGGTTTCAAATCTTAACCTTGGTTCATTTTCTAATTCATTAAAGACATTATTGTTTGGTTTTGCTTCTTCTTTATACATACATACACTATACACTATACACTGATTTGCATTCCCAATAAAAGGGCATTATGGTACTAACCATTCGATGTACGACATAAAATTCCATGTTAATGTTTAAGTTGACACTCCTTCAGTGTTCAGTGGAAGCTACAATAAAACGCTGTATTTCACACAGAGAAACGTTTGAAATGGTGAACTAAAATAGGTATGCATGCATAAAGTAGTATATAATAATTGCTAATAGCGATTGCAACATATTTTGCATGAATACACGAATTTACATAAGACATAACCTGTAGTTATGAGCGTACAATACTAATAACTAGTGTGTATAATTACCCTCTGAAAATGATTTTTTATGCTAACATATATGTATATATACATATATACACATTATGTATTATGTACTTATACGAATGAAAATTTTCTACGCATCAAATATTGTTTTACTCTTTGAACCTCTTTGACTTAACAACATAAACGTAAATGTAATTAACACCTAAGATTTACTATTTGCCATTTTCTACCGAGTTTTTTAATATTAATTTCGTGATGGCTAATATGTAACTGCAATAAAGTAGGTAGTACTTTATTGCCGCATAATAATGAAAAGTATATTCGTGGTAAGGGATGCGGAAGACGCACATACATATGTTTTTTCATAATTATGATGCTAAAACCTGTTGCTAAATATGTGAGATACTACAGAGCATATTTTATCAATATTTGCACAAAAATCCTAATTTTGAAGGTTTTCAAGCTCAATCAAACCTCAGAGATGACAGTTTGAGTTTAATCTGGTGATAAATCTATGATACAAATGTGTAATTATATGCCATGCATGTGTTCTTATTTCAATACAATAGTTGCATTAAAGATGCCTAGTCATAACTGCCTGCGGCGGAGGCACAATGATAATTAATTAATTATTAGATAAGCATATGTATGCATATAGTATATACCTATGTACCTACTACCTACCTATTCTAAGAAACGTGCAGGTGTGAATTTGAAGGCAGAAGAAAGACAAGTGACATAATATTCGCTTGATTACCTGTCAAACAGCCAGTCATTTTGTTTTGTTTTTGTGTATTTTTATAACAATGAACATCAGTGTAAGGGTTTCTTTTTTCTTATGACTGGGTGTTTTATGTAATAAATTTGACCTCAAGAAATTAAGAGATAAAAAATGTTCATCTCTTTGCGTACATTTTAAAGTCCCCAGTAAGTAAAATTGGTATTTAGGTACTTGTTTTACAATAAAATACTTGATGAAAGTGTAAAACCAACCATAAGAAGAGCAAAAGGAAAATATTTGAGGGAAAAGCTAGAAACTCATTGTTATTTGCATTCACGGCAAGGAGCCAACAATTCATTAGTAATCCTCTTATTGGATTTATTTACGGTCCATTTGACGGTTATCACGAGATGTCAGGTGTCAGATATTGCATGCATTTTGTATTATGATTATGACCAAAAAACCTCACCTGTTTTTTGTTCACAAAGTTCAATATCATGTGTCTTGTTAGTCTTTAATTATTACGGTGTTTGGTAGACTGGTTTCGTTGTCCGCATTGTTTCTTCGTCTCATAATCATTATTTACTTGACACTCTTCGTCATTTCTACTTTAAGCCATGTCGTCATCTGCTAAAAATTATATTTTCATCAGTTCTTTGGGTGACTGCATACTATACACTAATAGTAAATGTATATATACTCAATCGTTCAAAACAGTCAGTTGTCAGTTATGCTCATCTTCATCATCGCCGGAAACAAATACAAAGGAAAATGTTCATTTTCTGTATACAGATATTTTCCCACCCACCTTATCCACAAGAAGCCTTGACGAAAAAATCAACATTTCTGATTTTTTTCCATGAATTCTCGTCAGGAATTTCCCATTTCCGCCGAGTTTATCTTTAAACTGTTGTAAAGTTTAAAACATTTTTCAATACCTTGTCTTAAACGCTTTCCTTGGTTGGTTGTAAAAATATTATATTGCATAAAAACATCAAGCTAAGTAGATATAATGACTGTGTGGTATGACATTGTGTATATTACGCATATTGAAACTCGCTCGACGTTGCAAAGCAGAATGCAAAAAAGCAAACAAATAGATGGAGAGGGTTGAAATAAATTTTAATTAGTGTTCACCACAAACTTTTTAAAGGGCTCGGCTCTGTCAGCCTGTTGACTGACAAAATGTCTGTTGTTATCTCGTTTTTGTGAGCTTTGGCTGGAGATGGGAGATCTCGCTGGAACTCACTTCGCCCCCTGACTTGTCTGCATTTTACATATATGTATGTAAATTTAAGTATGGGATAATAGCATCGTGTATGTGTTTGTGTAACCGAGACAGCCGAAAAGAAAGCAAAGCGTAAGTAAATACAATACACACACAATACTACTGAAGTAATACAATGTGTGTGTTTTTCTGTTTGTACATATTTTATTTGTTCAAAAAACATCTGTCAAAGCGAAAGAGCTGCAAGTGGTAATACATTTTCTTTTCTGGATTCATAAATCATTGTCAAAAAGCCACAATGTGTATAATTTTGAAGCCATATTCAAATTAAAGGTTACAATAGTAATTATGATATCCAGGGAATGCACTATTCAACATGTGTACATATATAAAGACTCAGACTCCGACCACATGCATTTTACAATTTAAATCTCTTCATCGTACTATAAAACACGCTATTTTCTATTTTGTAAAAAAATATGAAAAGTAAAAGCAAGTAAAAGATCCCAATCCAAAACCCAATGTAAGAACGTAAAAAAAGATGCCGGAAAATACAAAAGAGCTACTATTAATGTTGAAAAAACAACAATATAGTCATAAGCACTCAACGTCACTAGATAAAAGGAGTCTGGCAAAACAGTATTTGATTTGTGGCATCAAGAATTTTAACTAGAATGTTATAATCAAAAGACTTTTTTACAGTCTTTTTCTTGACCTTCATTCAACTGCCGACCATCGCTTTCGTCCTCTCTTTCTAGCGTTGTTGGTTCTGTATCAAATTCAAAAGCGCACTGCTGACTGTCACATCTTGTGTAGAAAAATATAAAATATCATGAATATGCTGAATTTACAGGTAGATATGGTATTATAGGCTTATTAACTACATACCGCATCAAGTTATGCATGTATTTACTAAAACCTCAGAAAAAGGTTACACGTTACATTCAATTTTTATCATTACATACACTTTATATGCCAAGTTATTCACGTTATAATGTTCCTGAATAACTTACTCCAAAAATATTATTATATAATATGAGAGTTGAGAAAAACTGTAGCCAGAAGATGATCATCCTGTAATCATGGTTAATATTTATTTTTTTCCTTGTTGCTCATTGACTAATGATAGCGAACGACGAAAAAGTAAAGAATAGGCATGTGTTCCCTTTCTATATAAATTACACGTCATGTGGAGAACGTAACATTGAGAACTTCATATTTCATAAACGTGTATTAAGTAGATGGGTGAATTCTGGTGCTATGTTAGCTAGCCAGGAGGAATTTTTCAAGCAGTTTCCATCATTATCGTCAATAAATTGTATTTTGGGTAGCTCGAGGAAATACTAAATTATCCCAATCTAACGAGAATCGAGGGGTTCACTTTGCATTTTTGCATATTCTTTCTACTTTTGTTTGTATACATATTATGTATGTATGTATGTATGTACACACGAGAGACATGCTTATTGCCATAAAGGCAAAGGCAAAGCACAATTTGGTATTGTTCCTGCAAGTCTGTGATTACCAGCTAATACATATTCCATTTTTAGAGTCAGTTCCAGCCAATCTAATAATTTTTGGGATATAATTTGACGTTGTGTTGATATACTGACGGCTGATCTCTGCAAAAACTTTGACAATCTCCAGTTAATTAGTGGCAATAAATAATAATGGGGGATAGGAGTTAGCGAAAATGTTGTGTGTACGTATATAAATATCATATAATATATTGCATATATTCATAATGTATGCATCCTGCAATAAAGTACATCGGGCTAGCCAACAAGATGATCCGTCTCTCTGTTCCTCTAGAAATCCCGAGGAGATCGATCAAGGGAGTAAGGAATCAAGGAGCAAATTAATTACTTTACAAATTATAAAGCAATTTCATTCCTTCTCTCAAAGATCTCCATAGCTTATAATCACTGTATATTATGCATATGTACAGTGTGCACTGAGCATCTGTAGTTAAATAAACCTATCGTCTAACAATAAATGGACAGTTCAATTCTAATCACCCCATGATTAAACGTTTTTCCATCATCATCATCATCATCTCACATTGTAAAATATATGCCTCTCCTTTCGGCAACAATCTACACACTACACACTACACACAGTACACATGCATAATATGCGTATTTAGCATTCTGAGTCTTAAGTATATAATTAATATACAGTATGTGCTACACACTTAAGCATAATGAAATCAATATGGTTATAATCCATGAATTATTCATAGATTTCTCTCTGATTAAAATATCAAACCCCAAAATCAAACATTAAGGATAGATGGATATATTGAATATTGTTTTATGTAAACATTATTGCTTATAACGTGTGTACATATATAACTGCATTGATCTATCGACATTTGGTATACTTACACTCACTATCAATGTATGCGCGTTTATCATGTATAAGTAACCACTCTGACAGTTCTCACTTCTCACCTCCTTGACTCCCAGCTGAGAGAAGAAAGGTGGACCTACTTAACTTTAATATCTCCATCCAATCCTCCTGTATGTATACACAGTCTATGTTCTATGTTTATATACCACGTCCATAAACACTCAACTCTTCCTTTAATTATCGTAAAAAGCATTATTATTGCTATTGAGCTATCAAAATACTTTTCTGTCTAATAACACACATATGATTGGGCTGTATAGTGAGGTGTAATTAGACTGTATAATCTATTGAACTTCTTGGATCGCAGGAGTAGATAATTGATAATACTATTTATGATTGATTATAAATGAAATAATTATTACTCTGCTTATTTATTGAGCATACCTAAAATCTGAACGATTTATATTTTCGAAAAAAATACCTAAAGTGTTAAAGAATATAATGATAAACGATAAACTACAGATATACATATTATCCATTTATTTATACAACATTTATAAGTTGAAAATATAGTGTACATACGAAAGTAATGATGACAAATCGTCATTTGATTATTACCTTTTCTTTGGACAAGGTGTGTACTTTGTAAACTTTTACTCACTGTTTTTGAAATGGTACGTTTAAGGAACGCTCAAAAACCATCAGTAACTTGTCCATTGATTTTTTTATAATGGTTGTAATACTGACTTTTTGTCTCAACGCTTAATGTAAGAAAGTTTTGTGTACATGGTATATAATATATAATGATAATTGACAATATAAAATACATAATGATGACACGGTGTGTATACTTGATACCATGTATTACCACTACTCCTTTACTGCATGATTTTTCAATTTGACTCACACATACACTGGCTGTCATGTCCTTGCCCATACTTGTTGCTCACACTGCCTGCCTAGACTCAAGACTTCCCTTAATCTTAAACATTGGAGTCCTCCATTTCATGGGTGTAGAAATCCTATGTTATGATAACATCTTGCACGTTTACCCTCTGTATTATGTTTCATCATTACAATATTATTTTAGCCAGCAATCAAAAGTGAAAAGATATGCATGTAAGAGCAACGTAAATAAATGAATGCAAGTATGTGTATAATGTGCACAGAAGACGGGTAGTGGGATCCGAGTTAACTCGAGACAATGTTTTGTGAGTTTCATAAATACAGGTAGTCAACTAGTCAACTTATCTACGTAAATGTTTTTGTATGCTTGGTGTTTTTGTGATTTTTAGCAAGGATCAAACAACTGATGATCAGGAAAATAGTTAATGATGATGATGAGGATGGTGATGCTAATTAGGGCAGTCCAGCACTGACGAAATGAAATATGAAGTTGTTTTGTTAAAACTATACGATATAATTCAAAGACTTGGAAAGGAGCATAAATATGTATGTATATATGAATTTACATTGCATTTGTATTCAACTCTGCATATGTCAGGTTTTATAGACAGTTGTTTAGTTGCAGGGAAGTCTGTAAAACTGAAATGTGTCAGATTGAAGATTGAACAGACTCTTGACTCTTGACATGGCTAAAACGTTCAGCATAATGTTTTACACACACCTGACTGTCATATAGTCTTTGAGGTGGGGATGAAGCAGATATATTAAGGGATGAATGAATGAGGTAATTAATGTTGAATTGTTTTGTTTTTTTCTAGTATTATTTCCCGTGGTCCACTGGCAAACTAAATCGTCAGAAAATTTCTCCCAGTCCGAGAACGGCCAAAATGTAGTTTTCAACCAAGGTGAGTAGTTTTCGTGTACATTAGATGATATTTTGGTACGTTGTAAATACAAGATCTGTACACTTGTAACTATTATTTTTTGCGTTTCAGGAGTTTACAAAGAACTGAAAAGAGTAATTCCTCCAGATGTTTGGCTGCAGAGAGGAAGTACTAATTCCAGCACGTCAAAACGGCAACGGCCTACCTGGCTGATAATTGGCTATAAAAGTTTAGAAAAGACGTTAGACAGTTCGCTGGAGGCAACGTGGAAGGTAAAAGTTGCTAATGTTTGAAACAAACTTTGAAGTATACCTATAGCTATATAACATTCGTTACTGATTACTAATGCTGTGCAATTTTCTTTTGTTTTAGGAATGGACTGGAGTTCGCCATATTTATTTAAACCTTCGTCATGATTTTGATATTCACAAAATATCATTTCTTCATCGAATTCATCCACAGGCGAACTTGGATCTCTTCATGTACTTGGTGAGTACTGATCATGACTATACTGTATCGCAATATGTATGTTCATATATGATCTACATGGTAAATGACAATTAATTATAAACAACTATTTAATTTTGTGTATTAACTTTCAGGTATTAGTTGAGATTGGGAATGTAGACGACAGTAATTTGATATGGCTGTTGGATTTCGTGCAGCGGACAAGAGTTGAGAGAATGAAGGGCTTTATCACTGTCTACTGTGAAGTGGAACAAGAACTGTCCTCAATACATGACGAGTATCTCAAGTACTTATCTTCTTCCTCGAAAGGATCTACTTCTAAATCAAAGTCAAATGGGAAACTAGCAAAAGGGGAGGAGGAAGAGTCAAAGCACAAATTAAAGAAATCCTCTTCGTTGCCGTCGTCATCTCCTTCCTCTACTTCTTCTTCGTCGTCCTCATGTAATTCTTCTGCAGACGCGGACGGTCTCCCAATTGTCGATACAAATGCATTGTCACTGGAACTGAATCTAAAATTTATTGAGAAATTATTAGAAGAAATTCACACTCCGCCATTAAATGATTATTTTTAAGCTCTACATACATACATACTTAAAATACATATTGTATTGATCTTGAACCTCAATGTGTAAAATTATCATGTTAAATATATGTTCAACCTTTATTGTTTACACTTACTTACATTCAGTTGCGAATATGAATGCATATTTTATTGTTCGTACTAGGTATAAATCACAAAAAGCTATTAATTATTGTCTAATTTATTTTGTGTTTTCCTTTTACCTACTTGCTTTACACATACATACATGCGATGCGTTTTTACTTCTTCCATGCTCGTTCCATGAATTATTGATGGCTTGGATGTCTGCAACAATTCTAATAAGTCCCAGTTAATACACCAAATAATGTCCGCTAGGGAATAATCTTTTTTTACATGTGCTTAGGGCTGTGTTTTACATTCAGCTCATCAAACTTAAAACTTAATATAGAATAGAACCGAATCGAGTCATCAACTATGTACACCCCGAATCAACATTCGCATTCGCAATTCGCACAATATTGATAAGACAAGTGTAAAACGTTTATTTTTTATGTAAAACGGATTCAAAATCCGATGAAAATACACTCTGCTACAATCAATAATGAATTAGTTTATATAGACGTATTTAAACATTTATACACAATGCATACAAGTTGAGGTATAACTGTACAGTAACTGTATTTACAAGTAAATAGAAAAATTTCTTTAGCTTTGTTTGCAAATAATATATTGTAATGCCATTACCAGATCGCCACAGGTTTTTTTGTACAGCCAATTCTTGAAACATTTCACTTTTAGCATCAAAATTGTATATTGTACTACTCAGGAGATTTAACCGAGTTTATGATTTATAGAAAAAATAATAAATTAAGCATTCAAGTACAAATTATAGTCATAAAAATTGTTGTACAGAGCTCTAAAATTGTCCAGCTTTTCAAGCAGCACCTACACTACTCTCTCTCTTCATCAGCATTATACTCTCTTGATTTTTGATCTTAATTCAGATTATGAATAAAAGTAAAAGGTAAAAGAGTGTTTCCTGTAAAATGTTACCATAACAAATGCTAAGGCTTCAAGGCAAGAAATCAAATCGAAAAATCTTGAAGGAAAAGTTGTTTGGAATCGGCATTTGCATTTGGCATTTCATGAACATTACCTACACCCTACACATTACCAATTACACACATTCGCATTTTTGTAGGCATAAAATCATTGGCCATACGTAACCCATATATTGTAGGTATATCCATAATAGTTGGTACTAGGAAATATGTGGTGAGGTTGAAGCTGCATCGCTGCATCCATGGACAATAGGAGTTATCGTGAGGTGACGCGACAAAGTAGTGCCAGTGATCAACAAGGAAGAAAGTATGATAGGAATCTCACTGCTATACCTGAGTCGGAGGAACCGAATCCGTTGCAGTCGATCAATGGACAGATGGATATTAGTAGCGGCGAGGATGAGGAGTCTGAAAATCATGAAAATGAAGTGGAGAAATACAAAACTTCCCCTGGTATAACTGAGCCAGAAGTCCATTCACTTTCTTTAGAAAATGTCACTGAAACATCGCACAACATGCAGGTGGATGGAAAAGGGATAGAAATAGGTAAAACTCCCACTTCTCAGTTCGAGGTCACACGGGTACGCAACCCGATTGAAAATAATCGTGATACTGGGAAGTCAGCTGATGCAGGATTTCCAGACGTATTTCCATTTCAACGAACACCAAGTGGAAATTTCAAAATCTCAAAAGACAGAGTAGCGTTTTCGAACGACCATATTACAATTTTTGCTAAAGGCTCAGCTAATGAGCTAGAGGAGGGCAGCAGCAAAGAATTCAAGGATAAAAACACGCAAAACCCAATGCAAAGGTAATGGTTCCACTAACACAATGCACACCTTCAGAAGTAACTTTCACCACATCGCAGTAGAAACTAGAAGTGAAAGGAAGGAGAAAGAAAGTCCATTTTCATAAAGCGGTTGAATGCACTGCTGGAATTGTTTCTCACATTCTGTGTGTATTTGCAAGGTCTCTTCGTTTTAATGAAGATTATCTTGTCAACAGATCCCAATCAAGTCCAGAAAAGTCTAAAATTTCCCCAAATGATGATGTGTATCCTTCTTCCTCTGCTTATCAGGAATCTATACCTTTGGAAAGCGGAGAGAAGTCGTCTGGACCACCTAAAGTTCCAAGGGATGAATATCCTACGTGTTATTCCGACTCCTTAGATTTCAATCAGTGCCTGCAATATAGACTCAGACGAGCAATGTGAGATTACATTTACCTACCTGCATACCTATGTATGTGTACCTATAGGCATTCAAGTTCCTCACATTTCTTTTATACATTGTTTTTTTGCCAAATTTTGCTTCCAAATTCAGCCACCCGGATACTAAAGTTGTGATTGGCTCACAAGAATTTCCATGTCACGGAATATTACTCCAAGCATATTCTAAATACTTTGATTCCATTAAACGGCCATCTGACATGATTCATAGGATTCATTTACCAGAGGTATGAGCCTAAAAACAAGAAATTGTGGATTGAAATTTTTATGTAATTTCGAGTCTGATTAATAAGTGTACTCTGTTCATCCTGACGATAGGGAACGATAAATGCCGAAGATTTTCCTACACTGATGGACTGGATTTTATTAGAAAATGAAGCATGTAAGCAACGTGTGGTTAGGAAGAATAATGTATGTTTGCTTTATTCAGCTGCTGTAAAGCTTGATATTCCGGGTAAAATATAAAATTTACTGTACACACAACATATTTACATAATACGTAACGGCTGATAGTATGAAATCGGCACTGGGTTTACTGTCTGTAAAAACCAAGTCCGTGAATATTTTTAAATGCCCTTTACATATGTAGTAACTACATTTATTACGTC
>JAQIVE010000676.1:0-33197 GCA_034698285.1 Sminthurinus bimaculatus | reverse complement strand
ATACATATGTACAAATCAAAGGTACTACCATTGCATTGTACGGAACAGAAAACTTGTTTGGAGGATTAATTGTCGGTAGATTTTTTCCTACTTTATGTGACAGGTTCCTTGTTTGACTATGCTTTACTGTCCAAATATTTTCTACACATACAAATAACTAATGCCTATATGTATACATACATTTGTATGTACTGTTTTGCATGTGAGAATGGCATTTTTTTTCTGTGTACATATTATTATGTATTAATTCTTTTGGATTCCGCTGTGATTTTCTTCCTAAAAAGAAGGATTATGATGTATTTGTGGAAGCATGGGGAAAGTATGGCACCTGCATTTGGATTATATTATAGAATATTTCTATTAACTTTTTCAAATTTTATCATAACATCTACGTACAGGTCAGTTACATATTTGTATGATGGATTTTATGATTTTTTTTCGGTGTATTACTATGTGAAATATTGTTCCAAGCAGGCACAAAATGTCTAAATTTGTTTGGCTCGTGTTGTTTTGGTTTGGTTCAGGTTTTTGAAGTCGGAAAGTTGTTTTTGAACACAATTTAGAATATTATTGAATTATTTGGAAATTTATAGCCTTGATATCTGTTTTACATATTTTTGACATAGTTGGCACAAGTCTTTGAAATTTACTAACTAGAGGCTGCATAAATAACAATATATAATAAATACAAAAAAGGATAAAAGTTATACTTACTATTGCCAGACTGACTATTTTTCCTCGTTGTTTTCTTCTCCTTCATCCAGGGGTACTCGGGCACATTGACATTTGCCCCCGTGGCTCCGAGCACTCCGCGATTGTCCACACATTGTCCGACCATATCATTGAGTCCGCCGCCACCACCACCGGTCACCACTCGACCATTATTCGTAGCATAGGCCATGGAATTGGGATTGTTCGAGTTGGGAGTTCCGGCCTCATGATGACTTGGACTCATGTGGGGATGAAGAGATGAGGAATGGCTCAGTGACAACGGTGTCAAATGACCACCGCCACCACTCACTAAGGAATTTCCCTGTTGTTGCTGCGACGGCTGTCCTCCACTACCACTACTGAGGATCTCAGCCATGCACGGTCGGCTGGACACGATAAAACCGGACTCGGACTCAAACCCTTCCAGAGAGTCGAGACTCTCCATCGTTAGTACAGATGAACTGCCCGGACTCGAGTTGGTGTTCTGCGATAGTCCATTATTGCTACTGTTGTTAATGCTATTTGCGTGAGGATTACTACTCAAGTTCACATTGACGTTTCTGGTCCAGCAGGGTGAGACTCTGTCAATCATCTTGAGTCAAGTTTAAGTACGTTTGTTTGTGTGTATGTATATGTATATTTACTTTTCTTTTCTTTGTGGGGGTGAAAAGGGGCTCGAGTTAAGAGTCATAAATAAAACACAGATGTTTTTCACCCCAAACCTTTCTCTTCTTCCCTTTTCAAGTTATGGTTTAGTTTAGTTTAGTTACACTGTCTTTAGATTTGTTTATGTGTTTATGCGTATTTATCACTCACTTTTAAATGATGATGATCATCATCGTCATAAATTTTAATCATGTCACAAACCATTATTTTTTCCCGCACTTTTACATTTGGAGAAACAAATAGCTTGACACCATATTTTGACTTGGCCTTTCTTCCGGAATTTTTTCTTTTTTTTATCGCTTCAAGTGCATGTATACATACATATACATATTTGTCATAGCATTAGTATCATTATTATTATCATCATCATCATCCTTGCTTTGGGTTCTCTCCCTTAGTTCTCTCGTCTTCTTGAACCTTTCTGTGTTTTTTTTCTTTTTTGTTCTCCCCAAGTCTATAAATCACGGATCAAGTTGTACACTGTGTGTGTGTAGTATACTATAGTAAAAAAAGGAGCGGAGCAGTTTGAGTTTGTGTGTTGGAGTGTGAGCAGGAGGAGCAATTCTTTACGTCACACAATCGGTTCAATTGTGTCAACACTTTGAAAAACTATTAGCTTGTGAGCATGGAGAGTCCCTCTTCAGCCATTCATATCCCATTTCAAGCATCCTTGACGGCAAGAACACAGAACACACACGGTTGATCTGATCTGGATCTCTCTCTCTCTTTTTCTATCTGGACTATCAGAACAAGTGCAAATATGAAGCAGTTGGTTGCAGATCTGTGTACAAATATCCTTATTTCTATTACACTATGAATTTTTCTCAAACAACTTGCTGCTGCTCCCGATGCTGGATTATTTGGATTTGGATTTGTGAATCGGATCCGAGGAAAAGGAGTAGATTTGATTCTCCCTTTCCTTTTCCCTCCTCGACGTCTTCTCTTTCTACTTGTTCAAATACTACAACTGCCTTTTCCTCGTTTTGTTCGTTTTCCTGTGCCACTGGCTTGGCTGGCTGTTGTTGGGGCTTGGCCTGTCCTCTTAATAGAAATGTAGGAACAACTATATCTGCCACATGTTGCAGGTCCATTTCTTACAAAGGACTTGACACTGATCCTGCTCCTTCGTCCTGCTCGCGTTCTTGACTTTTTCCATAGGGGAAAAAGATTTTATTGTACATAGATGCATACATATATACGCACACGTATTTTATTCACAGAGATAATAGAGAGAAAACGGGAAAAGACCAGGAGGAAAAATACGTGGAAAAAATGAAGAGTATGAATAAAATTCCTATGTATATAATACTCGTATGTTATGTATGCGTAAGAAATATCATATCATATGATAATAATATCGTATAAAGATTGAGGGAGACGCAGAGGGTGAAGAATAGAGAGGAAAAACTTGGTTTGGCGAAAGTCACAGGCACATTCAGTTTGACTTTTATGTCTTTGTTCGTTTATTATTTATCGTCGGCTCAATGACATTTTCACTTCTTGAAGAACTGTTGGAGTTGGAGTCTCTCTCCTTTTCTCTCTCTCTCTCTCTGTTTCTTTAGATGAAGAGACCAAATGAAGTTTTCACGCTGTGAATTACTACCTGACTCCTGACTCTATGTTATATTCTGCTATGCTATATACTCTGTTCTGTTCTGTCCTATCTTGTCCTGTCTTCTGACGGCTATCCGTCGGCAATCAACCAAATTTGCATAGGTATTCTCAATAGCTGGGATGCAAGATGGAAGACACTAGACATAGATGTGATGTAGGCAATTTTTTCTTCTATAGTTGAGTAGAGTAGAGTTGAGTTGAGTCAAGTCGTCCTCGCTTCTCGGCCTTTCTCTATGTATACATAATATATACATGCAGTATGGTTAAAATATGTACGTAGATATATTATGAGTTGAGTCCCTCTCAACTTTTTTTCATACACTTGTAATCACACAATATAAGTATGCATAGATATATATTATCGATATAGGTATATCTTTATATATAATTTTTAGTTTATGACTATTATTTGATTATAAACTTTTTTGTCTCCTTCACCAGTGGCGTATTATGTGAGTGTTGAAAAGTTGTAAAGTTGTGTGTGGAGTAATAATAGTAATAATATTAGAATAAAATGTTGGACAATGGACAAGAGCAACAGCGGTGGAATTTTTTTCTCTCTGTACATACATATATTTGAATCTGTTTAATACTTCTGTTTCTGTGCGCTTCTCACTAAACCATTTGATTTGCCTGATTTGATGGTGGTGCTGGTGATGATTGTAATTGTATATATTTGTACGGCAGGTGGATGGAAAGATGATTTTTGCATCGAGAACCAAGTGCTGGGCTATAGGCTAGAACATGCTCATCTCGTCAGCGGCAGTAGCAAAAATTTACTTGTTGTTGTTGTTGTTATTGTCTCTATATGTCTGTGTGAAGGTCCAAGTATGAAAACTGGTGTCTGCCTCAACATTCAATAAATCTAACTGACCAACTAGTAGTTGCCAATCATGTGTAAAAGTTGCAAATTTCCTTTTGTTTTCCAACACAGAGTGGGGACGAGAGACAAGCAGAATCCAAATCCAAAGCAAATCGAAGCCGTGTACACTTTGAGTATGTATATATTTTACGACTTTTTCCCCAGTCACAATCACAGTAGCAGTAGCGAGTTTTTTTCTTCAAATTGACAGCTTACAATCAAATACAATGTAATAAAATGTGACGGGGGTCGACATTTAAGAGCGAGCGAGTCTCTGTCTGGGTAGGTTGCGTGCTCTTCCAATATCTTATTAGTTAGTTAGCTATCCTTTTCTCACTGTACAAAATCTATTTGATTGGATTGTATAGTATAAAATCTTATATACAGATCTTTTTAAAACATTCCAAATCACAATCCACACTGTCGATTCCCAAATTCACATTCATTGATTTACCTTTGGTCGATAATAGTTTGTTTGTCTCACTCACTTACAAGTACACTAACTCACTCACAATCTTGATATTTAGTGGAATTGATCACCATCAATATTAACTTTTTTTTCCTAAATTTTTATTTTATTATTATTGGATGGAGTGTGTGTGACCGCCTGACTGCTTATTGCTCGTTGCTTGGCATGTATCTCCAATAATGAATTTGAGTGTGCGTTGCTTTTCAACACTTTTTAATGAATTCCAATGACATGGAATTGCTTCTGTCTTCTGTATGATATTCTGTAGTTTGCATTGTATCCTCTTTGACGACCAACTTTAAACTGACGAACACGAACCGACTGTTTTTTCCTTTGCTAACAATTTTTCCCCTCTTGTCTTCTTTAACTTTTCAACTTAAACTTGTCTTGTTCAACTTTTCTACCGTTCAATTCCTTTGCTACAAATTTTTTGTACGATGCTTACAGTACAATGTGTATGATGTATGGTGTGCGAGAAAATATCGGAGAAAGATGGCGATGAAGTTAAAGTTACGGATGGAGCCTTCTCTCTTCGCTCTTCAAAAAGTATCAGTAAAAATAGACTTGTCTCATCATCACATCAAGTTACAGCTCCTCTCACTCCTCACAATGCAAAAAGAAAATTGTTGAGGAATTCGTTCTCTCAAAACTTCGTCGTCGTCTCCTCTTTCTTTTCCTTTTGTTCCTCACAGTAAATAGTAATCGTAAATAGGAAAGGAGTTGTTGTAATACTTTGTTTTCTCACTTACAGCCATCCACCACTCACAAAGAGACTCACTTGACAATCTTACTAATAATGTTGTATTACTTTACAGTAACTTTTTCACGCTCTTCAACAACATTACATTTTACACAGATATTATATATACTATACACACTCACTCGTCGATTGGACTTGGACTTTTCCCCTTTCCCCAATAGCGACAATAATAATAATAATAATAATCACTTTTTTTCTTATAGTCAAATTGTAGTTTGAGCTGCAGTTCGAATTTGATTCAACACGGATAGCTATACATATACATATTTCAATTACAATTACAATGTTGTTGTCACTCCTTTTGCTGACCAACAACAACAGCAGCAGCAGCAAACTGGCTTCTTCTCTTTATTATGTGACTCTGCACAGAGGTATTTACATGTAAAGTGGAGTTTTAGATTGATGGACATGTGTATAGAGGAGCAATAGCCTTTTTCCTATTCGAATTAGAATTGGAATTGGTATTGGTTTGGTCCTTGACTGTTCTTGTTAGCATGTATGTACTTGTCGCTGTCGTTGCCTTTGTCTTTATCTTTGTACTACTTAATTTTTTTGTTTTCTTTCAAATATTCACCGACTTCTCTTTCAATCTTCCAGACGTTTGTGGATTGTCCAGTTTTGTGTGTAGCCGGCTAGATCGTAATTGACCAAAATCTCTGTCAACTTGCTTTTTCCTGTTCTCTCACTCACTGTCTTTATTACTTTATTAATTTGATGCTGGATGAGTGAAATACTTTGGGCAAGTATGCATGTACGTATGGATAGAACACAATGTGTAACTAATAGTGTCACTTTGGCAATTTAAGAAAATTCTACACAAAAAATATCAAGGTCTTTTGCTTATTTCTTCTAATTATTTTACTCTTTACTAGTTTTTACACTTTGTCAATTTTGTTTGGTTTTCTGCGACGCATGATATTCTGCCAATTGAATAATAATTATTGTAGTTTTGGGATAAAGAGCAGAATTTAAAAGGATTTTAATTCACTTTATTTGTTTGGTTGGTGAACTAATTTAATTTAGTATTATTTTATGTTAATTGATGATGGGTCCAAGATTTGTATATATTTTGTTGTGTATACACAATACAAAACAAGTACATGGAATGGAATCACAAATTCAAATGGGAGGACAAACGACGTGGCTTGTAGCGCTGTTTGTCAGGAAGAAAACACAAGTATACAATAAAGTTGGTCTCGTTTGTTTGTAGTTGTGTAGTAAATTTGTTTGTAGTAAATGACGAGCAACAAGGAGACAAAGGCAACGAGAGAAGGAGGGAGAAGATAATTTACTTCTTTTTGAGAGAAAAGGAGCAGAAGGATGAGTCAGGGATGTGCATGTGGATGTAGGACGAGAATGAACGTTTTTACGTTGAATGGAATCACTTTTAAGTTTTTCCTCCTAAAGTTAGATTGCAAGTGTTTGTACTTGTGTGTGTGTGTGTGTGTGTGGATGAGTAGGGTTGTTTGTCTATAATGGAGTCTCTATCCCTCTCTCTCTGTGTTTTCTTCTGTTTTTCTATCTATTTTACGTAAGAAGAAGAAGAAGAAGAAAAGCGGAGGTAAGTGTGTGTGGATTGAGGATTTGACTTGAGACGACTCGCGTGGTCGGTCGAGCCGCGGCGGTGGTTGGTGGTGGATTTTGGAGCGCACGATATGATGGGACTCCAGGGCTCGCTGTAAATAGAAAGACAAGTCTTTTCTCTTTCCAAGCTGTTGAGAGTGAAGCCGAGTATCTGTAGTAGAGAGCTGAGTTGAGTTGAGTTGTGCTCAGTTCGTTCAAGTTGGAAGCGATCACATCACGTGGTGGTGGTAGTTGTAGTGCTGGTGAATTGCTTCGTTTCGTTCGTTCTTTCTTTCCTTCATTCGTTTGTTCCTTCTTTCAGTCATTTCGAATCCCCCTCACCAAATCCAGCTGTATATATGCTGCCGTACTATACACACGCTAAATTTCTCTCTCCCTCCCTCTCTCTCTATCTCTCTCTCTCTCGCATTTTCTCTTGCCAGAAATCGTGTATCTGTATTCCTGTATATTACGGTCTAAGTAAGTAGTAGGAATGTTCGCTCACCAGTAATACCGGGGATGAAACGTCGAATATCCTCCCGACTTGAACGTAAAAAAAAGAAAGGAAAAAGACAAGTCTTCAACCCTTTACGAATTTACATAATACATGTTAATGTTCTGCATTTGGGTATCGGCTTTTACTTTTTATTTATTATTTTTTTACAATAAAAAATTACTGTCGCTTGTTTATTTTATAGACTGCCAATATCATTGATACTGGTAGCCACTTTCAGTTTACTCAACATTTAATCATTTTGTTTCGTTTGCTTAAGTTTTGTGAAAAAGAATTTTGTTTCCTCACTGTCAACCATGACTTGTGCGTTAAAACGTTGACGATATGGCATAAAACTGGGTTTTATTATTTTTTCGCAATTTACACGTATTCAATAGGGGAAAAGTGAGCCGTTTTATTGTACAGAGAAATAAAAAACTAGTTCCCCCTTTTTTATGAGCTGAACGTGTGTGGTTTGTTTTACCTTGGACGGGATGGCCTGTGGAAAAGAGAATGAGGCTGTTTAATGAACGCTTTGGAAAGGAAGAGACATTTGACTTGTGGCAACTGTATATATTTCCCTACTTGACTCATTTCGTTTCCTCTCATTACTACAATAATTAATAATAATCATAAAAATCAAGGAGAAAGTATAAAATACATTTTATTGATACAATAATCGTAAGGGAAAACTGGAAAACCAATATATAAATGAGGATTTCACAAGAATTAATCGATAAACAGTATTATTGTCGTCTTGGGAGGTCTGCACTCAATATCAAATAGTAGACTTCTTTACGTTTTTTCCATTGTTTCTCCTCATTACATGCAACCTATTCTTGTTATTTGTTGATGGTCTTCCACATATTATAATAAGACACCAAAACTCCGTGAATCCATATCGATTTCGATTTCCAGACAGATAAAACCTCTTTGTGTGTATTTTAGTGCTTACATAATTGATTTAATGACCATTTATCTTTAAACTAAAACAAAATGCAGTATATGCTTTTTATTCGGTATCATGTCAGCATTTATAGAATGAAAAGAAAAAAATATGAATTCGTAATAACGTAATCTAAAACATTTGCATAAAACTAGGCAGACGTTGAGTTTTTAAGTAACCATGAAATTTTTTTACTTGTTACTATATGTATGTATTCCAATGTTCAGTGGCATGTATTGCGGTGCAATACTGATGACAACAGGAACCAAGAAGCGAGATCATTGTCACTGTGACTATGTTTGTGTACGTACGTGTATGCATGTATGTGTGCATCTTTCCCATATTTAAAAATTCAAACCACGTTTCATGCACACAGTAAAAAAAGCGAACCACCTCGTCCAAGTTTGTCTAGCCGTGTGCATATTTCATTATGGGCAGCGTGAACAGTGAACTGAGAAAAAATGGTACACTGCATAATACAGATGCAGAGGATCGAGTTAATGTAGTGAAAGCTTTATGTGTTATGGCTTCTTGTTAAAAGTTCACATGACATGCATGTGTTTTCCCGTATGTTAGCAAACTTAATGGTAGGCCAAAGTTTCGGCAAGTGTGTGTATGTGTGTATGTTTATGTATGTAACGACATGTATATTGCAGATATACTGCTTGTCATGGTGTAAAGACAGACCTTGTATATGTATGTATTGAAAAGGTATTTGGCCTATAAGTCAAATTTGAAGGGTTTCAGGTCAGATCGAGATCACCTTTTTTGGTAAAATTTTAGCTTTATATTTACGAAAAACGAAATATTACGAAACTACGTTTTAAAAACATTCGAAGAGGGAAGTTTATTCATTGTATACAGCCTTTTTACTGAGGAAATAATGAAAAAGTGGTATAGATAGTATTTTTCTGTAAAAAATTTTTAAGATTTTGATTCAACGTCTGGATAAAAATAGCTGAAATTTCGAAAAATTAACAACCCGTTTTAGTTTTTCTAACACTAAGCTACTGAAAAAATTGACGAAAATGAATACGGTTACCGAATTGTTTACGCTGAATTGACACAAAATAGCTTGAAACGTTAGCTTACACATGTACCTAACATGCATATTTCCCTGTTACATGTATAGCTTTAGAGTAAAATAAGAGGAAACGCAGTATGCGCGTATAAAATGTGTGTATTACGTGTGATATATGTGTGTATGTGATTACCATAACCAAAACCAATAGTGTCGGGACACTCATTGCATCTTAATCAAGATCTCTGTGTTGGAGTTCCAGTCCTCTCTTCTCCTCTCTTCTCTTCTCCATCTCATTATAACACTCATTCGATTTAGTTTTCTTCTTCTTTTCCAGTGTCCCAGTCTTTTACGCCAGCTTGCCACTTTTATTGGCTATCGTTTTTTAAACTCATCCCTTGGAAAATCCTAATTTAAATGAACTGCTCAACAGTGCTCTACCCTTTCCTATGCCTTTTTTCTCATTTTCCTTGTTTTCAAAGTCCGATTAATTTCATCGTCTATATTATGGAAAAGCTGATAATATTTTAGAAAATGCATACAAGAAACATGATTAGTGAGACTTTATTTTACGCGACTTCAACATAAAATTTTCTCCCAGCCCTCTCTCCATCCTACCTTGACATAATCGTAAAATCTTAAGCACTGTTAAATTTAGCACCTTTTGCATTTAAAATCTCAGGGGGTTATATATTATAGTGATGTTTTTGATCTGAAAATATTTGATACGTATTCGTATAACCTCTGCAAAGGAAAAATAAAGCATCCGTGCATCATAACCATAACTGATAATGACATTTAATCAACGCGAGGAAAAACTTGTGTATCAAATTTTGAAATTCATGGCTATAAATGCAATCACATTTTGCTTATAAATATCATTACGTAAAACAAGATCAAACCTTGCTGCATCTTTCTCGAATGTTTTCCCAGCAAACTAACTAATGAGAATGGTAAAGCAGACATATCAGTAGCACAATGTACATAATAAAAATGTTGGGGTTTCTTTCTTCACAATACCACAATGCACTGCACGCCACAATTGGAGAGCTTCCACATTCTAAACTATACTCTATTCACTGTACGTATACGTGTATAATATAAAAAACATAGCATTGTACAAGGAAGCATGTCAAATTAAAAATTAATTTCACGCCTTGAAACCCATACATTTGATTTTTCGGAGCTTTTGTTTGTTAGTTAAAAACTCTTTCTCATTACATGGCGACATCCCCATCATAAATATAAATATTAAATGCGTATGTATACAAAAATGTACGTTGTTAAAATTCTGATAAATCATAATGGCTTGTGGTCTGCCCATTTCCTACAATTTAAATGAAACTTTCCATTGCTCAGAATTGATTAAGATTAGCCACATAATTAATTCATATGTTTGCTTCCCATTTAAATTTCAGCTTTTTATTCATGATATGAATGCATGTATCGACTAAAATATCGGTGGGAAATTTCGATTTTTCCTTTAATTTTTGTAAGACCATTGAGACTTTAGCATAAAATGTTAACTGAAATCGTCTGAAAATGTTTTATTTTATTGCTATAGATACCTCAACTAGATTTGTCGTAAGGGGTTGGTTAGTACATTTTAGCGGTTGACTCAACTCCAAGCTGGAGTGTCACAGTTTGAGTTTCACTTTTATGCATTGGTAATATGAATATGTACAGTGTATAGATATCAGTGCACCCTCACATTGCTGTACTCGGGATCTCTGAATTTTCCTGAGTGAGCTTTCACACAGGGCTTGAGCCAGCACTCAAGCTAAAAGGAAGAGGGAAGAACAGAGAGCAGAGAATGAGAATGAAAGTCTACAGTTGACTAACAGGCATACAAACTCACACACACACACACACATTCACCCTTCACAACTCTTCCACGTTGACTTTGACTTTATCCTCCCGGTTTCCACGAATATCTTTGTAATGAATGTACCGGGAGAAAACGCCGCGTTTCTATTATACGTACCTATACATATCCTCATGTGAATTCTACAGCTAAACTCTGCACCTTGTATTTAAATGTGTGAAGATGTACATATGGATTTCCATCCACAAAATTTACATACATACAAAGAGAGAAAGAGAGGAGATGACGTTTTTGGCGCTCGGGCCTTTTCGGAAACAATGAATGCAGTGCACTCAAGCATGTACAATAAATTTATAGAGGAGTCGATTTTTACCATAAGCTGAAGGCATTGCAATGGAACCTTATTTATATATCATATCTATATGTATATTCATGTTATGCATATGTACTTATGCATATTCAAGTCATCGACTCCATTCGAAATATGCAGAAAGTAATAATAATAATAGTAGTAGTAGTAGTATCTGTAGATAGTAGTAGCAGTAATATTAGTGGTTATGCACGCAGAGAAAAGAAAGAGTTCAGAAGATAGAGATAGATAGATAGACAGGCAGACGAAAAAGGGACCTTTTACACTTTTTACTCATCTATAGATATGCATACGGCATTGCATAACGTATATTGCTTTATATAAAAAGTCACTCACTCACTTACTTTTTTTATCTCGGAGCCGGCATGAGAATCCGTAGCAGAGGATATGTACCTATAAGCATATACACATCATATGTGTATATGGCAAATATGATTACTATTATTGCACATTATAATGTACATAAGTACCTTGATACTTGTATTAACGACAAAGAGTCTCAACTGGAGATATCTCATTTCTCCTCTCCTGATGCATACTATTAGTTTAGTACAGCCAAAGGATGCCACGCCATTTCATTCCATTCCATGTGTCTTCCTTGATATAAAAGTCTTGTGACAAGCTTTTTGCCTCTGCTCGAACTTTCTATTCTCCATTCTTTCCCGTCTTCTCTCTCTCTCTCGCTCTCTCTATACACTGTCGTATAATAAGGAAGGATGAAGAGAGAGAGAGTCAGAGTAGAGTAGGATAGAGTAGACATGTAGACATAGCGGAAGGAGAGGGAAAAGGAGAAAGAAAGTCCAAAGGCCCAATGAGAATAATGTGTGTGCATTATTTTATGTGTGTAGCTCAAGTGAAGCTCCCTCAGTTTACACACACTTTTGAGAAATCTCCTTGAAACTACAAGTCATATATGTGTAGTCATAGCCATATTCATACCCCTTTTACTCACTCTCACCCTTCTCAAAGCTCCCAGCCAAACCAAAAGCTCAATCCCGATTTTCAA
The DNA here is from genome assembly GCA_034698285.1 of Sminthurinus bimaculatus. NCBI lineage: Eukaryota > Metazoa > Arthropoda > Collembola > Symphypleona > Katiannidae > Sminthurinus > Sminthurinus bimaculatus. The sequence goes on along the minus strand of JAQIVE010000676.1, from coordinate 20,891 downwards.
TTCATGCAGAAAAGTCTTCGTCTTATGAATATGAATATTCTGGAGAAAAGAGAGATCTAGGATTTATTTAGTGTTGTGGGAGTAATTGAGTATGTATGTACATAAAATGTACTTTAACTAGATGTTGTCCTGTGTATTTGTATAATATATTGTATACATACGAAGCTGCTGCACCGAAAGTGCGAGTGAATAAATGAATTATTAGTGAAGATTCCGCAGTTGTGACTGTGAGGAAAAGTTATCAGTCCTCTCGCCTTCACACTGCATTGCCCTGCTTTGTGCCCCGTGCTTTGTACTCTGTATTGTGCTCTTGCTCTCCATTGCAGGCCAACATTTACATTGAGCGAGGACAAGATTATTTATTACTCATAGAAATATCCGTGGAGGGAAAGTAGTGGAAAGATTAACATAATATGTATCTTTTTGATGCGTATATCTATATTATGTTCCTTGTTCCTTGTAGTATGTATGATGTGTATACATATATGTACATAATTTCAAATTCTGTAAAGTAAAATCGAGAGCGTCGCAGCTACAACGTAAAAAAGGAGACAAACAAGGCTGACGTCATATTGTGGTGAAAATTTCATTGTTGGGGAATGGACTTTTACGGAGAATATCGACATTATTGTGTGTAATGCTCTGGATTCTATAACCGACTGGGAAGATCCCGACCCCGCTCCTGAATGTATTCTGCTGTCTCCTGTAAGATCGTGGGCGACGAAAGGATGACGAAAGTAGATGGAAGAGAGAGTGGGAAAGAGTTCAAAGGTCCCCTAGGTACAACATTGAGATTCTCGGTCAGGGATCTTGACCATTGGCCGTTAGCTTAACTTTGCTGGCCTCTGTTTGGTTTGGCCCTGACAATAAATCACTATTAGGCTGCGAGGTTTCGTCGTTGTCGTTACATGTCAATCACTTCCACTTGACGCATCAGACTTTTGCTGTGACTTTTCCCCGGTTCCTCCTCGTTTTTTTTCGTATCCATTCTCTTTCTCTTCCATTATGAGATATATCCGTTGTCTATGTATGCACAGACGAACTTACAAACTCGGACTTGGTCTCGTCTCAACTCCTACTCGTCCCTCTCGTATCTTTGCTATCTTTTCCTGTCCTATCGTTTTCCGCTTTCTTCCGAGTATCTATCAAGACATTTTCCTTTTTTTGTCTCTATTTTTCTCCACCCGTTTTCACCATCTGACCTCACCATTCTCTATTATATAATGTTTGTAGCTTGTATGTCAGTATATGTATGTATACAGACACATGAAGGGTGAAGAAGGCGAGACCAAGAGCAAAAAGTATAAGAGCTGAAAATGACCGATGCTTTGCGAGGATTTTGGTAGATACACTCTACTTATCTCGTTTTCTTCCCCCAACTGCACTGCACAAGTTTCAACGTTTTCAGACAGCGGGGGTGAGAATTTGAATTCAAATTTGGAATCGAAGAAAAACTGTTCTTGTAAATAAAAGTCTAAAAACAAAACGCAGCACAATTGTCTTGATTCTTGTTCCTTATTTTGAAATTCAGGACTTTTTGTTGAGGGAAGAAAACAAAAAAGAATCAGTGCAATGTATTTGGAGTTTGAAGGTCACGCTTTTTCTGTATGAGTTGGCTTATATAGTTATTACTGTGGACCGCCTGCCTGGATCTTGGACGTTTTATCCATGAGAGGTGTGTTCTTGGCTAGCGTCTTGACATCCGGAAGGTTTTAGATTGGATTGGACTACTACTGCTGCTACTGCTACTTCTAAACCCCAGGGTTCACTTAGCCCCCCGCTGATCAATTATAGACTGTATCAACTTAATTACAGTACATGTTCCCCCAAGTGCTATTTCACACTTATTTCTCCCCGTTTTCATCTCCATCTTTCTTTCTTCTTATTATTTCGTCTACCCATCTCTTTTCTTGTTAAGAAAATGTGTATGCATGTCTATGTATTCACATGCTTCATCATTGTACTGCACTGATTTTCAACTCTACTCTAACGCTGACTTGATACTTTTCAACAGCCTTTAAAAAGCATTCAGAAAAACAAATTTTAGTATTTCTTCTCAATATTTTACGAAAAAGTATACCGATTAAGGAATTTTATAATAATTGTATTTTTTTAGCGTTGCTTTTAATTTTCCTTCATCTTAAAAAAATGAAAATTTTGGGCTGAAAAAAATAGACAAAATTAGGGGTATGTTTTACTAACCTTTCTGTAAAAACTTGAAGGTTGAGGGTAATTTCCGAATTCTTATACGACTATGGCAAAATCCCGGCAAACATTTGGGGAAAACAAAGTATTATTGTCCAAGCATTAAAAGAATGTTAAGTTTTAATGCGCAAAGAGAAAAGGGCATAATGAATCCACAAATTAATCCGATCCAAAATCCAAATTCAACCGAGATTCGAATCCAACTGTGCGTGAACGGCTTGCAAAAGGAGAATCTTCTTTTTCAAGAAATGGCAATGGGACTAATACTAAGTTTTCTCCAGTTTTTCCAGCGAAAACATTTGAAACAGTGTGAAATCTACTACTATGCGCTACAGCTTTACATTCTGGTACATGCATATAGATTTTGTATGAATAGCGTTTTAATCCATACTTTGATTTAATCAGTTTCAATAGAGAGGGTAGAAGAAAATGGTGAAAAAATGGCTAATTAGAGCCTCTCCGCTACTTCCCTAGTCTATTGCACACTCTCTGTGTGAGAGAGTTGATTACCAAAATAACATCATTTGCATTAAACTCGTATAGCAATGAAGAGGAGAGAGGGTAGCTCTTTAATAGCTTTCTTATGCTCACTTGATGGCAAAGATAAGGCACCTTAGTAGTTCATAAAGAACGTTTAATGTAAGTAATAGAGAGTGTGTCTTCTCTTTTCTCCTTGTCTTCCGCTCCTCTCTCCCAAATGAATATTTAAAAATTAACCTCTCCTCATTTCTTTTATCTATCTTCATTATGTTATTCAATTCAATGAGAGCTCATTTCATTTCACTAAAAAGAACACTTTTACCCCTCTCTCTCTCTCTCTGCTTTCCTTTACAATGATCTCCCCTTTTATTCTCCTGTACACGGATAGATTTGTATGCAGAAACTTGTATATGCGAAGGAATACAATAGACCGCTGGAATTCTGCAACAAAATTGTAGCATATCATATTATAAGCTTAAAAGCTCATGATTTTCCCGGTAACTGTGCAAATAATATAGCACAACAATGCTTGAACTTAAATTAAGACACAAGACAAACAATAATAATAAAGTTGCATAATTATGTATACTATCCTTATTTTCAGTTTTTTAGACTAATGTAGCAAACCTATGAATTGAAATGTTCATAATAACAATCATTACTATGATTTTACTCCAACATATTTAAATGTTCAAAGCCCAAAATTGGAAGCAGTGAACAATATACACGGAGCATACATAAAAAGTCAAAAGCAAGTTGTAAATCACAATCAAAACGTATTTGTCTCAAGGCAAACGACGAAGAGAAAGGATAAAAAGAGGAAAGAAAGGGAGAGATTTTGGTTGTAGAATTAATTTAACCGCCTGATCAGCACTAGATTTGCTCAGTTCTGGTTCCTGCACTTGCTTTCCTCGGAATTTTCACCCAAAATGATGTATGACATAAACCCATGAAGAATCCATAAGCAAGGAATAAAACAGAGGAGGGAAAGAAGAAGACGGAGGAGAGACAAAAGGGTAAAGAGAGTTCTCTACCATAAAGGAAAGGAGTAGGAGAAAAATATATCTATTCTATTCTATTCTCTTTCTGCTATTCACTAAATCTAAACGACCTGCCGGAGAGAGCGAAATAAAGCGGAGAAAGAGACTGGAAAGTCGTAAGAGTTGGGAATAAGAAATCGCAATGAGAAATATTCAGACTAGCTCAAAAGAGATTTTCTTTGTGGATTTGTATGTATGAGTTAACGATAGCCTCACCCACCCTCTCTCTCTCTCTCTCCCGTCCTCCAGTCATGCAACGAGGAGAAAAAGAAGAACAAGAGGAAGACGGCGACTATCACGGCGAAAAAGAAGAGGAGGAAGAAGGCGACGACTCTCAACTTTCGACAAAACTGAAACGGCTTGAGAAACTGTAACTGAAACTGAATGTGAAACTGAAACTATTTGGATAATACACATGATGGTGCACATATACACATACACATATTAGATGCGTCAGCCAGGACCAAACTGCCATCTTAAACCGGCTACATGCTAGATATGGCTGATTACACTTCCAGCTTAAATGGCTTGATCGTGAGCCTTTTCAATCAGAAACTATATGAACAAGATGCCAATACTCGTCTATTTTGGACCTTCATCACCTGGCTTTTATTTGGAAATGGTTAGGTGTCTAAATTGAATATTGGCTTGAAAAATAGTCGAACTAATCAAAAGGGCCTTAAAATGTGTATTACATACCACAGTGAAAGATTACCGGTCTACTATACTTTATACTTACAGTTCGGTCTCTTATTACTTATTTTAAAGCGAAATCATGCGATGGCATTGAAAACACGGCACTTTGTAATGTTTTAAGGGTATAATCTCATTCCCTATGTTCAATCATTACCAGCTTCTTAAATTCAAAATGTTTTTTGGAAATTTTGTCCACTAAAAAAATAATCCATTATCTAATTAGTTTTTAACATAAAATGTTAGCTTTTCAGCAATTGAATAAACCAGTTTTACCAGCTTGTATTATCTAGGAGGCAGCTGAGTGCTGCAGGTTGATCCCGACTGTATGTAGAAAATGTACAAAGATTTGACTTAAAAGAGAGGAAGAAGAGGCAGAAAAGAGAGAGAGAAAAGGGAGAGAAGAGAGTGTTGGAGCGCGGAAAGAACACACATTTGGCAGAATCAGAGAAAGAGGAACATATACAAATAGGTGATTCCTGTCGCCCTGTTCAGAGGATCGTTAGCATAACGACATATGGTACTACCAAGTACGCCATTTCCCAAAACTAGAGTCAAGTGAAGACGACGACGAAGGAGAAGAGAAGAAGAGACAAGAACTCTCTCTCTCTCCCACTAGCAATATGTGCCTTTCTTGGTCTTCTTCTTATTCTTCTTTCTTCCATGATCTTTGGCTATTCCTCGAATAAATATTCCTCTTAGACTCACATAAGTCACCATCCATATTCCAAAATGCTAAGCATTTTACATCCTAAATCCTTTTATGAGTTCCATGCACACATAAGTACATACAGAGACAAAGATACACGCACACACACATACACATACATTGATTCACTCTTGCTCCTTCCTCCTCATGTTGTAGTCTCTCCACTTTGTGCAGCTAGTGATGTGATATGATTTCCATGTTAGTCTCTTGTGCTTGTGGAACCAAAAAAAAGAAAGAAGGAGGATAAAAACGAATTTTCCGACAGATATTATATTATAACTACACACAAGTTGCTGTGATATTTCACATAATATTGTGTGTGCAACATGCAGCCATCATGATGTATTGAAATTTCGAATTCTGTAGAACATCTCTCCTTCTGCTCATCCTCCGCCTCCCCCTTATTGTCTTTCCTTGTCTTTTGTATGCATTAAATCAAATGATATTGCATTATGTAGAATGAAAAATCGGATCGATTGGCTTCAATTACATGTCAACCGACATTGTAAAAAATTCCAGTGGCTCGTAAAATATTTGTTGCTCAATCTAATAAATTTGAAAAACATGTAAACCCTGCACATTTACTTCAATAGTAGAAAAGAGTCAAAATCAAACAAGTGTTTTGGCGTTTTCTCATCTCTGATAACAACATTGTTTTGGCCATTGAAAAAAATTGTAATTTATGTTTTTTAGCCGTAAAACGAATAAAATTGGAATATTTTGCAACCAACTAAATATCAATTTAATCCTAAAGCCTATAATATAATATGTATACTTGCTTAAGTTCAAATCCATGCAGACAAAAACAGAAGCTGGGCAAACCCGAATTTTTCTGTAGGGCAAACGTTTTTTTCTTTCCTTCATATTTTGGACTAACTTCATCTTTGGTCGGCTTGGATTTGCTTTGGCTTCCTTCTGGTCTCTCATTTTGACTTTGGTTTCTCGCCTCTACATTTTGTGCTCTGAGTTGCCGACAATTATTGTAAACTTCTGTATAGGAAAACTGCATTTTTCCAAGTCTTGACGAAAAAGAGCATTAATGTGTATTACAATACAATAATAATAGTACAAACAAGACAGACAAGGAATAACAAACACAATTGTAGGTCTCGAACACAAACAAGATACAGGCTGCAGCATAAACAAAAACAGACAAAGTATCATTTATTAGTATTCTTCTTCTCCGGAACAATATGAGTTGAGGGTTGTGGACTTGAGGCTAGCGAAAAATATATGTTTTGTTCTCAACAATTATTTGTCAATTAGGCCTAGTCCGCCAAGTTCTCTCAGAGTCCGCACTCGTATTCTTATTTGTATTTGTGTTTCAGAAAACCCTGAAACAAAACACAACTCTATCTCATGTATCTTGTACAACAATATTGCGCAATACGTTCATACATACATATACGCATAGATATATCGTTGGTGTATTGTTATGTGAAGGAATTTAATTTCACAGAACAAAATATGGTAAGAAAATACAAGTAAGATTCATACTTGTACATGGTTGAGAATCGCCATTTCTGTATTTTCGTTATGCATACACAGCTTCTCATATTCGCAAACAAGAATGTACAATGTACATACATCGTACATACATTCACATTCACATTTGGGGCTTCTCTGTCTTTGTCTGTAGAACGTGACGCAATTTCTAGTATATTTTATCCAAAAACTGTGGATTTTCTTTGTCGAAATGCAACACTTGGTTCTTGGTACTTGGTTTATTTTCGAGATTGAATTTCTAGGAAAATATGCTTCTATAAGTTTATATGTGTTCAACTACAATTTTGAGTGTAGCTAAAATTTTTGGGCCGTAGATTTTCAAATCAGTGCAGTGTAAGTAGATTCTCTGCATTTTGTAAAATGTGAAAGGGACACGTGAAGCTTGTATAATACGACCATATTTTGAGGATAGTTTATGGTGGCACGCTGTATCCTCAATTTCCATCCTACATTACATTTTTATAAGCAAAAGGATTGAGATACTGCTGCACACTACTCTTTGCCTTATGTTTTGTACACACTTTACATAATTTCTAGGGCCTCTTTCTCAAAGTTCTCTTCTACATACATACACATATACTACATAATTTTTTTCTGTTTGAAGTCACACAGTGCATACTGCAATGTGACAAAAGCAAGGACAAAGGAAACAACAACGCCAAATCACTTACAACTTTAAACGTGAGTATGTATGTATAAATATGTATGTGTACATAACTATACTTTACAGTGAATACAAGAGAGAACAGCAAGCTAACCGTACAAAAAACTACTTTTTATATCCAACTATAAATAGGAAAAGCGTTGGTATTTTCAAGTCTTTCGGCACAATTATAATAAAATTACTGAGGATTTAATTTATGGGTTGAGCACATAATATTCACAGTCGATAGTCAACACGAAACAAAATTACAGTAGTTTATTATGATTATTACCAGCATGTGAATTATGTATTGCAACAATATAGTTTTTTTGTATAAATCCTTAGGCTTATAATACTATGCCGGAATTATATTCTTGGATAATCTTAAAGCTTCTTGGATGTTGGACTTTAACAATTGAAAATGTAATACAATGTATAATGTATACTCCACCAAAGAGGAGGTACATGATTATTTTGTAATTAGCAAAGTTATGTAGTCAAAGCATGCCGAAAATTTCAAAGAATTATGGAATTATATTGAAAAATGAGAGAATAATGTATATAGCATATTTTGTTATTCACAGCAAAATAAATATTATTGTACAGTAAAGTTGTATGGAAAATGAAAAAAAGGATGAAAACGTGGAAATGAATCTGTCTTTAGTCCATATCCTAAATCCAATTAAATCCACACATGCTCATTCACATGCTGAACCACAAGTCGCAAGGTAAATGCACCCAAGGAAATAATAATATAAAAACGAAAGAAAATTGGGCGATTCCATTGTCTTCTTATAATTTTTCTCTTTCGACGATACAGAGAAAAAAATGAGAATAAGGATGGATCAAAAACCATGCCGGGGGTTATAAGTTACATGTGAATTTTAAGTAAAAAACACATTCATATATGAGAATATAATAATATACAATATTCTGGGGATGAAAAACTATCAGCTATGTAGATTACAGACTGTGAAGACAGAAAAGACATTTTTCATAAGAGCGTTTATGTTTATGTATGTGTATTGTATGTATACATATATTGGAAATAAAAACAGAGCCAGAGACATAGATAGGGGAGAAAATGCTTCATTTTATCGGACTCAACACACAACTATAAGGTCATATTAAAATACGATTAGTGTTTTTCTGTTCACAATGGGAATCAAACATGCAGGCGGAGGACAAAAAAAAGGCGTCGACTTTTCCGCATGAAGCCAATCCAACACAGCTCACCTCAACTCTTTACTCTCGTTCCGTGTACTTTTTGCATGTAAACATGTAAAAAGCATGTAATTTACCAAAACAACCTGTAATTTTGTCAACCTGCGGTTTCCATTCTTCCCCTTTCTTTCATATTGTATGCACAATACAAGATGTATTCAGTGTGTGTATCCATATATTTATCTGTATCTGTTTTTATTTCCCTTGGTTTGTTGTTGATAAAACATGGACTTTTGTCTAGTCGTCGTTCAATGCCTTTTCGCTTCAAGTTGGTGTTGTAGTTGGAGTTTGGGTCACAATAATAATAATAATAATTTTAATATGCTCTGCGGCGAGCTGGAATGGAAGCACCGCCAGCAGCAGCGAGGCAAGCCTATGGGAAAAAAGCTGTCTTTCCCCTTTGCTGCTCTACTCTACAATTAGGTCTATAAGAGACGGCGGATCATATTATTGTAATTGTACACCAACCAACTCAACTCTTGCTTTGCCTTTGCTCTCTAGTCAGCTTCATTTACCTACTCCTTCTTTTTTCTTCCTTCGTCCTCCTGAGAATGTAACTTGAACATATGCATACATACAGATATGCGAGCTGCCATACTGTCAGAAGGAGTTGACCAAGGAGAAAAAATGGTGGAAGAATGTTCAGAGGATAAAAAACACATCATATCAAATATTCGTGTAAGATTCTTTTATACAACCCAGTACGATGATTGGAGGGCCATTTTTAGTTCTCAATTTCCAATTCTAAAGGAGGAATGAAAATATGAAGGAAACGGTACATATCCCAAAACAGAGTGGGTCGCAACAGTTAATTGTGCCATTCATTAGAGTTGTCATAATTCAGGCGTTAATTTACAAATGTGTTGACATTGAGCGAAATCATTATGCCACACTTTATGTGTTGTAAAATATTCAGTTTTAATACGGGTAATAAATGGTTGCTTACCTCTCATAATTTGCCCTGAGAAATCTTTCAGCAACTTTTACAGTTGAATAAAACGTTTTCATTGAGTCATCACACAAAAATAATCGTCAATAATTTCGTTCTAAATCAGTAGCTGTCAATACGAATACCTTTATATAGAACGTTTTAAAATACTGGCGCCATTATTTAAAAGTTTTATTTATTCTTTCGAAAGTTCTGAAACATTTCGTTCATATTTTGGTAACTTTCAAAAGCATTGTATGTAGTAAAAATCAGGACTGTTTCCCACTTTAGTATAAAAATGTTCGGACGACTTTAAAGGAACAACGATTGACTTTTTGCAGTAACCTGATTTTAGTGTATATTTTTCTGTAGAACGCGAAAGATCAAGAGGGGGAATGGAGTAAAAGATACAGGATTGAACCTTGTCTCGAATGCTCCAGGAACAAAATAGGTGAGCAACAGACAAATCCCAGAAGACAACGAAATGAGCTAATTTTCATTTTAACCCGTGCATCTTTCTCTTTTTCGCGTGTTTTTGTGTATATGTGCTCCCTTCTATGAGTACTGTATTTCATTGATGTTGGGCTTGGGAGTTAACAAAAAAATTTTGCTAGTTATGTCTCTAGTGTTTCCCATGCCTTGGACTGTATTTCGAAGTTCTTTCCATGAAAACCTTGACTGCTTCTACTGGGCTACTCGAGAACGGGGAAGAGATTTCTGAGAAATGAAAAAGAGCCTGCAGAAAAGAGAAGTAAAAACTGCATAAGATTGTACAATGACGAAACGAAAAATCTGATGAAGATGTTTATTTTACATATATTTAAATCTTATACTAGCTATTTCGTAAGCACTCTCCCAACTTAGTTTTCATTCGGATCAATTTAGAATGCACGGAACATGCCTCTAATATTCACTTTTATTGTTGCAAAAATTATCTAGAGAAAGTGGAATATTTTGGCTCAGCTTAGCAGACGTTTCCAATATTTTAAGCGGTGCGCTTAAACTTGCAAGGGTTTTATGTGTGTATAATATGAAAGAAAGAAAAATTGACACAATCGACTTTAATTTCGTTAAAAGTTAAAATGAATAACTTACCTTTGTTTTCTACCTAAATTTGGTTTAAGTTTCAGTTTAATGCATGAAAATATGTAAACCTGTATCCACGATGAATCCTTCCAAAGACACGAGCTAAGCAAGTTACTGGCAAAGATAAAATAATAGGAAACTGTGTAACCGTACTTCGTGGAACAGCCTTGTTCATCGTGCCAGGTCAACGGAAATAAAATGTCACATTGTCCAGATGCATAATCACGAGGCGTGGATGATCGAATGGATGCAGAAATAAAAACACATGGTAAAGTTCATGCATACATAGTATAGCACAATAACATACACAAAATATTTTTTGGCAAGTCCTTTTTAGGGTTCTCCAAAGTTGGTATGATACATTACATGCATAAAAACGTAGCCATGGCTATACAGACATATATAGCAGGTAAATACAGCGTAGCGTCTATTTTTTATCATCTCTATCTTTCTACATTTAACACGAAAAGGGAAGAGAACAGTGGTGTTGATGGTAGTGACGGGAAGTTATGATGTATCGGGGACCCATCACCGTCTATCCGTCACTCTCTCACTCTCACACTCTCCATCCGCCGTACCAAAACCATACAAACTATGTACAAACAGGCACCTTTTATAATAATGCGTCAAACATCGGACGTCAATAGTTCTACCGAAATTTGAGCATGAATGGTAAATTTAAACGGCAAATTGATCCAGGATAAGCAGGACAACCAAAAATAAATAAGCATACTTATGGTCTGAAATGGTAATAAAGAATGGGAATTAATACTTTTCATCTTAAAACTATTTTTCAAAATTCTTAAGTAAAGGTAACAGTTAACTACTGGGGGACTGCGGTTGCAAAAGCGTGTTCAACTCTTCAAAAGCTACAATTTGATGGCAAATTTTTGCCATGAAAACCGAAAAAACTTGTGATGAACAACATTGAGGGCTTTGGAGGATTATGAAAGTCTGTTTTTGGATCTTTTTGTTTTTACGATCATGTCCATCAGTCTGGTTTTGATACAAGTGTAATCCGTAATCCTTGAGCCGGTGTCGAAATTCGAAAGGTGGAAACAAGCTGGAGGAAGAATGTAGGAAATAATTGTGTGGAAATCTCTTTGTCTCTCCAGATTTACTAAACTTCTATCTATCTATCCCTCTCTTCTCTCTCTCTTTTTATCTCTGTTCATTTTTCATACAATTGGGCTGAAGCTGTCAATCTCAAATGCCTTCTCAAATGATGGGTCTTCAATGATCTGACTGAATTTTTGGCTCATCTCGCGCTCTCATCATCATGCTTGTGTGGTTGGCTCCCTTCCTCACTCTGGCTGATAATATGGTGCGGTACGGAATCAAGTGAACGGACGAGAGAGAAAGAACGAAGGAGGGAGAAACTGGGCAAACTTGAGTAAGTACTACCTTTGGTCGGATTTGGATCTTCAATATAAACAGGAGACAGCTCTGCTCAACTTAATACAAGGCAACTCACATTGAGGGAAAAAAATCAAAGAAAAAGCGAAGAAGAGAGGAAGTTCCTACGCCGTCCTTTGCCAAGTCAAGAGGAAGAAAAAGATTATTCGGAATCAGTAAAAACATCGAATCGATTTTTCACTTTCAAGTCACAGCCTAAGATACCTTATTACTTTCCTTCGATACGTCCTTTCCCTTGCCTTCAAACTCTCCCTCTAGCTCTCTCTCATTCTCTCTCTCTATTCCAGATTCTATTCTATTCGTCTTTAGGTGACAGCTCACCTTCCTGCTTGTGTTCGCCCTGACTGGTCCTTGTTTGTACCCCCTGAAAAAAACTTTGTTTTTCATTCTTTATTATAATTTTGGCACATTTATCAATCCATGGTTTCCTTCATTTAAAGTTGTTATTGCAAGCAACTTACTATTTTTGAATATCTAATCAAGGTTTTAATAGCAATTAAGGTTAACCTATGAACAACTTGATTTTTACTGTTTAAAATTTAAAGAAACCCAAGATGTTTCAAGTATTTCTCTGTGTGTACGGTTCCGATTTTGGAGGAAATTTATCACAATTTAGTTTTTGTGTGGCTCGAAGGGGAAAAGAAACGGAGAGGAAGAGAAAAAACTTGGAGTTGTAAACGGTGTAATAGGAGACTCAGCGATGTCAGAAATTCATTAATAATCTTGGAGTAGTGAGTCCCCTCCCCTTCAGCAAGTCTGGCTTTAAAAACTTGACCTAAAATATGCCGTCGATTTTTCACATCAGATATGTATGTGTATATACAGATTACAGATAGATGGATAGATAGAAAGGCATTATTACTATGATATTACTCATAAATGGAGTAAAGTTGGTATATTATCATGGGATAAAGTCTCATTTACAATCTTTACTTGATAATACTTACTAGATAAACTGAAAACCTTCCACGTCATTCATATCATGTTAATAAGTATGCTGAGTATGCTGGTGTTTTGTGTTTGTGAGTATCTGTGTGTCGATGCTCTTGGTGTAGTTTGGTTTGGTTTAGTTTCGTTTGGCTTGGAGTTGTGCCCAAAAATTTGTAGAAGCAATTGGTCGTGGGCAAATAAAATTACATGGTATACATACGTACATACACATGATACAATAGCATACACACACATTCACATCTTATAGCTTGGAAGTCATTTTTTTGAAAGAGTTCAAACTTCAAACCATGAACATATATACAACATGTACATAATATAGCACAGAATATGAAAGAGCCACAAGTTTTTTTTTGTTTTTTCTCTCGTCTCCTTTCTCATATTCTTATTTCTGCTCGCTTCTCGATTCTAGACCAACCTTATGTGATACATATCATGTGTATATAGACATGTACATTGTTCTTAGGTATGTATAAGAAATGACAGGATGTGTGCTTGTGTATGTGAAGAAATGTCTGGTTTTTCATGACAAATCTACATGGTGGGACTCACTTCTCATTTTTATACGCCAATGAAACCTATCATTATAAGATAAATCGAAAAAATACAGACTCGACTTGGTTTGGTTTAGCCTGGCCTGGCCCGGTCTCCTGTCCGCCTTCTTGATGATAGAGACTAAAAGTCTATGTTCCAAGGAACATCCAATCACTTGTTTTTTTTCGTCATTGGTCATCATTAACATTATCATTATTATTCGTATTCTTATTAAAATTGGTATTTTATGTAAGGAGCATGGACAAAATGAGGAATATAATATGTTCTTTGTAGTATACAACATATAGCAAAAATAATTTGAGCAAGGTACACATATAAAAAACATTTGTTCTTTTTGATCTTTTGTTTAGGGAGGTTTGCCAATAAGTAAAAAATTAAGTTTGTCCATATTGTTTAATCGTGATTTTAAGGAATATTTAAAAGCCGACCTTGACTGGTTTCTCATGAGGTAACTGAAGTTTGTGCTTGAGACTAAGGGGGAAACGTGAAATTTTTAAAAAACTACATTCGAAATTTGAAATTTTTGAGAATACGGTTTGACATTTTGGAACAACTTCGACTATACTAAATTTCCAAACCTCTCTATTGTATTTTTTTGTTCTTCCTACATAGCTTCTAGGCAAACATACAACGTCTGCCTCCAAATAACATGTTTCGGTGTGTACACAAGAACAGTTTCTTAATACGATTTTAATTTGCATGAAAATGTCTACACATGAAAATGTTATTCTCGGAGACTTTTCTTTCTCCTTACCAAATTCAGAATCAAATTATTATGATTAGTCTTGTGCCAAGCTCAACCGGACAGTTTGCGGTTTCAAGTTCAAACTGTTCCCAAACTTTTTTTCTAAATGTCTTTTCTCACGACATTTGAAGATTTTCCAGTTGACCAATCAACAAACGGCATCGTACAGACTACACACAGTTCAACACAGCAAATTTTGGAAATAATATAGCTGGCCAGCAAAGCAAACACCGCGCAGCATAAAGGAATTGTAAAAAATCAAACAAACGTAAAATGAAAAGTAGACGATTGAGAAAAAAACTAGAAACTAGAAAGCAGTCTGAAATGGAGGAGTCAGAAACCAGAAGCCTATAAGCTTGACGTTATAAAACCGAAAGAGAGCAAAGGAAAAACAAAGGAATAAAAATGAAATCAAAATTCTTGTGTGGCAGTTTCGTCATGGTCAGTACAAAATGTTGATTGATGAGGATTGTGAAACACACTTGACAAGATTTACAAGTACGTAGAGTGAGAATGAGAATGAACATGGATATACATTTTACAAATACATATTAATATTATCATCATGATCATTATACATACATGCCATGTACATAACATTCGAATCATAGAAAATATGTATATGCACTGATACACAGAATATGCTGGTAAAGAAGGGCCAAGAAACAAGTCAAGTCCAACTCACAAGTGTAAGTGTAACTTTTGAATGAATTGAGTGAAAAATTATGTATTGTACAAAAGGGGTAACGTACGTATCAGATTCAAGAATCAGATTCAGTCTACACTCGCACTCGTGTATATAGTACAAAGAAAAAAGACGTATAGTAAAAGAGGGAGAACTAAAGGACTACAACTGCTTACAAGAACAACGTGGAGCATAAGAGAGAAGGAGTGAAAAAGGTTTGAAAAAGCCGAACAAAGTGGAGAGAGAGAGAGAGAGCGGTTTCTTGGGAAACATGTGAAGACGAATGGTTTCCTATACGTTTCCTATTCCGATGACGACTCAAAGTTAGCATGAAATGCCCTGGTAACATATGTCTCTAGGAAACATGTACACATTTCTCCCCGAGATTCCCGACTGCTCTCCGGTGTCTCCACCACCATCACCATCATCTACCATTCTTTCGCTTCTTCTCTTCCCTAGAAAATTTGCCTCTGTCTCCTCAGATACGACCATTTTTTACATTATGTAGATTCAACATCTATATATGTATTTGTATATGACTTGTCCTCAAAAGTCTGTACAACAATAATTCAATGCCTTTCTTTTTTCCTTAGTTCCTGTCAAACTCAAAAAAAGGTTGGAGAAGACGAAGGAGCAGATTACAAATATGCATATTACTGTACTATGACATGGCACATTTAGGGTCACACCCTGTATTCCTCCCTTTTTTTACTTTTAACCCTTTCTTCTCTATTTTCCAAGTCAAAGACATAAATTTGCATGTCCCCGTGTTCTCTATTCCCTTTTGTACGGGAAAAAACCTGGTGGCAAGGTTTTATATAGAATGCCAAACTTCTAATTAAATTAATTTCATGCTACTGTACATTCCATATTAAGAAAAATTTCTAATTTAATTTTTACTTTGAACTCTTACTTTGAAGATCAATGAACAAATAAATTGTAGAACTGAATCCAACTAATGAAAATTTAAAATGGAAACATTTATCCAACTGTACTTTGTTTTAAAATTTGAAACCCCTACCAAAATAAAGATAAAACTATGTCTTAGAGTCAATAGCCAGCTTTTCAGAAGTGGATTCGTTATTGTGCGATTCGAAATCTCATTATTTTTTGAAAACGAAAAGGAGAGGGAAAAAACGTTTCCTTTTCCCTAAGATGAGCGAATGAGTGGAGAGAGAGAGAGAGAGAGAGAGAGAGAGAGAGAGAGAGAGAGAGAGCTGAGCTTGAGCTCAAAGCTGATTTCGATGTGTGGCGACGGTGATGTGTAGGGAGATTCAAAGTCCTGAACTGACTGAGGGAGAAAGAGAGTAGCACGATATCCCTGTTAAAGGAGATGGAGAAGAGAGAGAGAGAGCGCAAGAGAAATAGAGGAGATAGATGGAGAATTCGGAAGAGTGACTAAAGCTTTGAAGTAGAGTGGGAGAGGGAAAGGAAGAGAGACAGAGACGAAACTTATTAGTATAAAATAATACGGAGTTTAAAATAGGAGAATTAGATGGGGATGAATTGTATGCAAAAGCGAAGACATTCAGGTTTAAAGCTAAGCCTCGGGTAGATACTGGAATCAGATGAGAATTCATCTCATCCCAAGTTCACGCAGTGATGAGTTTTGAGTGGGGATTACTACACTAGACACTTTTACTCACTATCTACTGTCTCTTCTCTCCTCTCATTCCGTACTATAGCTTCCATATTCCATACAACGTTGTAGGCGGCTGCTTGTTCCATGTCTTCACTGTTTTCTTCTTGTTCCTTCTACTATGATATGGAAACGGAACCGTACCCACATAAATGAGTGCGCTCTATCACACACTTTGGAATTGACAACCCTTTTTGGTTTTACTCTTAACTTTGTAAACTATAATGCCACCACCTCCATAAAACTGAGTGGAACGGTACATATCCTTCTCATTGGAAATCATGAGTACGTATGCATATGTATGCACTCAAAATCAACACACAGAAGCCCACAGTTTGATCTCTCTTCTCTTCTGCTTGTCTTCTCAACACTTCAACATGGCACGACACCTAACTACAAGGACAGAAGAGACGAGAAACATAGTGCGTATATTTTATAAACAGGAGCACAAGTAAACATCTCCCAATCTCAAGTCTCTCTCTTTCTCCCGTCTGCCACATTTAATGGCATAATCACCTTAAGATAGATCAAAAGTTTCCAAAATATCCCTCGTAGATTCAAGCACACATACAAGTGGCTGCCTTATATAATAAATATATGCGTGCAAGTCTAAAATAAACCGATCTATGGTAAAACGTCCACCTCCCTTTTATCAATCCTCATCAAATCCTTGGAACGATTTGAATGTAAATTTGTATTTATTTTATAAAATTAGTCATCTATACTACACAAGTATAAGTAGAGAACCATCATACCATCGTTTTTGCTCTTCTTTTCGTTCCTCCGTACTAAAGATAGATTCCAAATTACCAGAAGCTGAAAGAGAGTTGAGACGAAGATCGTTCTTTGATCTCTACTTTTTTGTTTTAAGAACGAAAGCTGGTGAACCATGTTATGTGATTTTGAGCTATTTATAATAAATGGCATTATTGGATAAGAAAAAACGAGTAGAGCGCGTAGGAAATGTTATGCATCTATAAGAGTTTTAAACTGTAAACAAATTTTCGAGAATCAAATGGCAAGGTACAAAGTTAAAAGAAAATGAATTGCAAATATTTGAGTCAAATACATACAATAGAGACAAAGAACACTCGAATTATGAACATTTTATTACAGCTGAGCGAATGCCGAATGTAAGTAGGACGTGAAAAAATTAAATTAAAAATTTTAATCCAGCTGGTTCGTCGGACGGAAAGAGAAGGCGGAAAACATAGTGTATGTATGTATGTAAGCGTAGAAATGGTGAATGAGAGCGTCATATAGACTAATCTTCCCATTCTAGGCATGGGAGGAGTCTGGAACATACAAATCCCGTTTGATTGACAGGTATAACTTTTTACTTGGCTAGATTTCTCGTGCTTTTGTGCGTTTCATGTTACGTACGCTGACGCTTTACCCTTTCCTTCCCTCTCCTTCTGCTGTACTCTGTAAACATATGTATGTGTATAAGCTCACATGTATGTGTATAGTGTATAGATTATAGTATACAGACTACACTCTGTAAATGTATAATGTGTATGCATACACGAATACACACATGCACACAAATCAAATATGAACGACATACTGTATTTATAAACTAGTATTACTTTGCTTGAGCTAAATAACAACTATCTAACTTTATACATATATATCTCGAACCTTAAGCCTTGTGCTTGCATGGTTAAAGTTTTCATGTTGATAGTTTCATAGAATTACTCAAACGCACACGTATGTATGTATTTATGTGTATTCACTATGCACATTGCATATGTAAGCCTGAAACATTTACGTTGTGAGTTATCACCTGGAAAAAATTACATTTTATAGACTTGTCGGTACTCAACCATGCAAACAAACACCCAGTGAAAGAAAAAAACAAGGAACAGATACAAATTACAAATTAAAGTACTAACTACCTTGATAATGTATGGTGATGGATTAAAAGTAAAGAAAAAACGCAATAACTTTTCATTTTCAGCGTAAGTACAGTTACGCACTCATGATGCTTGAAAATTATATTGGACGGTGTTGTTGTAAGCAAACATTGGACGTATGTATGTACATATAATTATTTTCTTGCCGTCTATGATTTTCGCTAAGAATGACTGATCCTAAAAGTAGGATCTACCACTGAAAAATTCTCTTAATTTTAGGACTTTTCTGAACGCTTTTTTTAAATGAAAGTATCTTTATATTAAATCATTTCTTGCACAACGAGAAATAAAAGCTAAATACAACACGAATCCTTAAAAAATGGACGCAGTAGTAGTTTGAAACTATATTAAAAATTAAAGATGATATGAATAAAAAATCGTCGGCGAGAAGGAGAGAGTCGACGCCATGAAAAAATGTGTGTTAAAGCTGGGAGCTACGAAGAAAAAATTCTGACACCTGTCACAACGAAGCTACTATGTACTACACGATCACGAATAAGACCTTTACAAGGCCTTCTTCAATTTCAGATGATACCATAAGAGAAACGGAGGCAAGATCATTGCATTGTATTGTAATTTGTAAAGCAATGTGAATATTTAAATGGATCGAAGTACCGAGAGTTGTCCGTCTCTTTGAAATAAATGAATTGACAAAACCGGGTAAAATTATTGATAGATAATTTCCAATAGTTTAACCTAAAGCCAAAAGCGGTAGAACCCAATTTATTCTTTCGTCATCTTTTAAAGTTGGAATAATGTTTTACCTGTCTAAACTCTCCATTTTTTTGCCTCATATTAGAAAAATTAGATATTAAGTCAGACTCGGGGTCAAGCTCACCCATTTGGACGACGTAGGAGAATATTCTATTATAATTGGTGGATTGGTGGGGAGTAATTAGAAAACAGTGTAAGTAAATAAATTGAGTCAGAGGGAGAAAAATATTATCTATCTACAATCTACAACATATTTATTTTAGTATATTGTTCCCGAATAATAGTAATACGACTGACTGACTCTGATATTCATTTCATTATAATAAACTCGATATAGTTTTTTCCCCATATAGTTAGTCTTGAGTCCTCAGTCGCCGTCCGTCCGTCTATCAGTTTCTTCCCCCACACAATGATTGATAGTGAGAAATAACTACCTAGTCTACCAAAACGCGAGGAATCAAGCTCTCAGGTACCAAACCGAAGCCAAGAAATGAAAAGAGAACCTGACCAAACTAAAAACAAAACGAAGAAGGAGGAGGATGATAAAAATGACGCAAGGAAAACTTATTAACAATTTGACCGGCAGGCTTTTCTTTCAACTTTCAACTTCCCACTATGCATGTGCATCAATAAGTATAGAGAAATGTGGCTACTATAATACTACTGCCGTTTCTACTACTTTCATCCTTCAAACCAGTAAAACAAAGCAAAGCAAACGTTGAGGAGCAAATCAAATGAATAATCCTATGTAAAACATATGTAAGTATTTCGTATAACGTAACGTTAAGGAAACGAAGCAGCAACAAAACGCAATGTGTCTACAACCTATGCATCGGCATCAAAATATTAAATTGTATGCATGTACTTTCAGCTCTCAAACACGCGCAGTGAAATGATAAGCCGTCCAGAAACAAATGCTCATTCTTAATTGTAATGATAGTCATATTCGAATTTCAATTTCGAATTTTAAATATCCAATTAACTTACGACACATCATGTGAAAAATTGCTGTTGCTGTCTTGTCTTTGCTTGGAAAAGACTCGAGAATCGACCAAAAACACAAACACCGCTTAAAGTGTTAAGAGGCCAGTTTGTGTATGAAAAAGAGACTGTAACGTGAGAAACTATGTACTGTATAAATTTTATTGCCATATGATTTAGCATGCACTTGTAAGCATGGACTGAGGGACAGACTCAATCTCAGATTGACTCGAGGCTTCATTTCCACTGCGTTTAAGTATGTGTGACCAAAATGTGAGTAATATCGAGCGAGTGGACGATTTTTTGTTTTTTTTGCACCATTATTCGTCGAATACTTCTGTTTTCTGTATGTGCAGGTTCTGCTGTTTTTATACATGATGCGTATACATATATACACATACTTCACTCTTCTGTTTATATGTAACGTATTCATAATATTTATCTACGCATTTCTCTTTGACATTCAGCTATGAAATGAAATATTATCGAGACTTTCAGTAGGAAAACACGCAATCAGGAGCAAAAGTTGATAAAAAATGTGGTTATGATGCAGGAAGAAATACGGATATCTTTTCTTTGAGTTTTCTTTAGTTACTTTTGCATGGTTGAAACAAAACGTTAAATCTAATTTTTTGATCCTTCCCTTTAAATAAAATCTTATCAAATCTCATGAAATTTTCATGAGATTTGATAAGATTGAAAATAGATCATGAGATTTTGGTGCGATTTCCATGACAGTTCATGAAAATCTTATCAAAATTTGATCAAAGTTGATAAG
>JAQIVE010000675.1:0-33212 GCA_034698285.1 Sminthurinus bimaculatus | reverse complement strand
CTTCTCGCACCAAATTTGCATGGATTTCATTCGATTGCCCTTGAAAATCTTTCGCCCTTTCCTACATCAAAAAAGAAGGCAAACCTGGAAATGGCCAATAAGACTGCTTAAAACATTACAGCTCAAGTATTTCTTAAAAAATTCTATTTTTATCAGAAATAAATTAAAGACCTTGTTTTTCTCTCCGGGAAAACTGATTATGGAAATTACGCTAACGTCAGGAGTTTCTATCCAGCTCTGGAGAAGTAAGCAAAGGGAGTTAAGACAACCAAAAACGTTTTCTCCGGGAAATGCAATACAAAATGCAGAGACTGGATAATAGAAGAAGCTCTGGGAAATTCCCTCCTGAGAAAAAGAGAACTGGACAAAATTCTTATTTTTCCTTGAACACTGAAACCGATACAAAGTAGAGGCGGTGGAGAACAAAGCCATTAGGATGATGGAAGTAGAAGAAGAAGAAGAACAAGCCCATTAAAGGAAGCCGCGGAGGAGAGAAGCGCAACAACAACAACAATCTCCAGCCGCTCCAGGACCGCAGAACATTGCATTGCAAAACCCGACTGGAATGGGAAAGCAAATCAACTTGGGAGATCGACTCTTGTTTTGCAGGAGTAGCAGCAGAAGCAGCAGCAGGTCATCCCCAATCTATCCAGTAAATTGGAGACTCTGGCTGATTAGAGGATTCCAGGGCAGCAGCAGCAGCAGAAACCCAAACCGGAGGAAATGGCGAGCTTTTTACCCACTACTTTCTACTTTGTCTATTTTTCTCCAAGTGCCTGGAGAATGGAAAAGGGTAGGAGCGGAAGGGACTCCTTCTCTCAAGCGACGATAAATAGCCGCTTGTCTATTCCGTGTGAGCTGCTTCCTCTCTTGTCCCTCTTCTCCTGTATAAAATGTAAGACAAGGAAAGGGAACAACCAAAATATCTACAAATACACGGGAAAAATACACTGGAACCGAGATACGAGTACATACATACAATAGCTGGAGAAAAACAAAACTGGAGAAAATAAAGGAAAGCCGGAAAAGAAAACAAAGTTGAGGCGGTCTCGTGTCTCTCGACTTCCAGGGTTCGTCCAGGGAGTTGGCATTGAAACTGAGGCTGGAGGCTGGAGTTGAACTTGGAGTTGGTGAGCATGAGACCATTGCAAATGTCTGACATTATTTCGTTCTGGGTCATCAAGCAACAAGAGGGAATAAATAGACTCCAGCTCACTTCCAGACGGAGATTAATGACCACGTCTCTGCCTCCTTTCTTTCTTTCTGCCTTTCTCTCTCTCTGTTCCTACTTCATTCCCTTTCTCTTGAGCGTGGCAAAAGTCTCCAGAAATTTAACACTGACTTTGACTTGTTCTCCTTCTCCATTTCCAGCATCCATCCATTCTATCCAGTTGCTGGAGAGAAGGAACAAGTTGAACATCCCAATTCAATCCCTACTTTATGTATGTCTGTCTCCTTCGCCTCCTTAATAATCCCATCAGTATCCACTTAAACGGATCAACCATCGACTAAACAACTAGATACACACAGTACACAGTCAGAGAGGCTGGAACTGGAGAAAAGTCCTGAAGAAAACCATCAACTATCAGCATTCACTATATTGACTCAACTCACAATATTCACGACTCGATTTCAATTGGAAATTGCCCATATTAGTCAATTTGATACCATACCATACAATAGAACAGAATACAATAAAATGAAACTCAATTGATTTCAGTTTGGTTATTCGGATGTCGCCTCCCGTTTCAATTTCAATTTCGAAATTTGGTCGTGTTTCAAATAGAAAAATTCTCAGCTGCACACCGAAAAATCAAACAATGAAATTGAACATCATTTTTTAAAGTTGGAAATTCAAAATGTGACCTTTTCAAAAATTCATAGCCGTGTCGTAGAGAAACCTTAGTAAAGATAAGGATGGCAATTGAGTTGTTGGAATGAATTGGGGGTGAGATTAAGTCAAGATGGATTGAGTTGAGTGGAGAATTGAGACCACATGTTTGTTTCAGGGGAGGAATAAAATAAAGGGAAAAGTTATGACGGACGGACAGAACATGACGGATACATAAAGTCCTCCATTATTTACTACTCATGCTTTACTTATGGTCCACTGGCACTATACACTATACACAGAGTTTCATAGAGTAAAGCTCTGTGCTGGTATCTCTTCCCTGCTTTCTCCAGGACTTTCTCTCTCTCTCTTCCCTTTTCTTTTTGAAGCCTCTCCCCCCCATCCCGGGTGGTTCCCATGCTTTTTCACGTTCATCCTGCTCATCTTCATCCTCGTGTTCCCGTTCATCCCGTTCATGTGGGATGGGCTGGAGAAAATACAGCTGCACTCTCCATGCCGCTGCTACTACTGCTGCTGCTGCTACTTTCCCTCTCAATTCCATGAAAATACACGTAGCTGGATAGAGGAAGCCGTACAATACATACAAGCAGAGTAAAATGTACGAGTACAACTTGGGGAGAAAGTAGGAATAGTGTATGGTAGTAATGGGGAGTAGTGGGGAGTAAATCAAATGGGAGAGGAGGCGAGATAACCAAAGACGTCCCTCGTATATCATCATCATAATATTGGTTTTTCCCCGTCCTGCTTTCTCCTGCTTTCTACTTTTCCCTGCTTTCTCCCCACTTTCCCCAACCAATTCAATGGACACAATGCACGGAGGAGCACACACACACGTATCTGTATTTATTATGTGGATTTTTCCAATGTGTGCTTACCCGGGCAAATGCAGGGAATAGAAGAACCAGAGAAATCAACCGTGAGCTGCTTTCTCTACGCCTTTCTCCCTTGTCTTGTACTATCCTAATAATAATAATAATAATACTAGTAGTAGTAGTACAAGTTGTAATAGTGATGAGGATATTGCAATGCACATCTAATATAAATGTTTACACAGGACTTTCCCTGCACTTTCCAATACTTCTTATACACACACATAAGTATATGGGGGAGCCGAATCATCTTCCCTATTTCTTCATTCTTCATCTTTTCTTCGGCCGACGTCAACTCCAACTTCAACTTTTACTCCAGCTCCAGCTTCAGCTTTAGCTTTAGCTTCGAGTCTAAGCGGAAGATTGCAAAAGGCTCAAGCAGAAGCTGATCAATTCCCTTTCATCCGTTTTTTTGCGGTGCATAATAAATAAAATGGAGGGATTTTCCATAAATCACGAGGGCAAATCCTACTGCGTGAAAAAATCTGGTAATATTTTCCCCGCTTGCACAACAGACACCACACAAACTCTCGTGCAAGTATTATTATTGACGGCGGATAAAAAACACAAGAGTTGCTAAAGCTTCAGTGAATAAACGAACGGGAACAAGTTTAATATGTAGCCACTTTCTCCATCCCTATAATACCTATGTATGTGTATGCCTAGGCAAAGTATTTGTAGTAATAATAATAATGGTAATATTAAATGGTAATCGTAACAATAATGTAATTCAATTTATATTTTAGGAGTGGAGAAAGTGGTCACAATAAAAAGTGAAAGTATAGAGGAGATGACGACATAATACTAAGCCGTAATAAAAGGGGGATAAAATTATATTTTAATTTATGCCGCACATCCTATGAAAATGTCATCCCCGTTTCCCTCATCCTTCCATGCATGTATGTATGCATGCATGTATGGGGATTGTGGATGGTGTAAAACCACAGGGCAGACCTTCCATAAAATGTAAAGATCAAATCGGGCTGTAAAAACTGAACGGTCGCGGAAACCGCCAAAGACCGCCAAAGGACCGACCGTACATTTCCTCTATGTAGTCCATACACATGCAATGCAATGACAGTGTTTGCAAAAAGCGGTTCCTTTGTTTTAGTCTGGGCCATCGTCATCCTCATCCTCGTTTTGATGACGGTCTCATCGACCATCGACCAGCTCCCATTTCCTATACTTGTAACTTTGTATGTAGATGTGGATGGTGAAAAAACCCACAAAAGAAGGATACGAAGAAGCAGAAGAAGAGAGCGAGTGAAATATCATAAAATGGAATGGGCTTTCCTTTATATGTATAGACAGTAGCGATGAAATGACCGAACCGAACCGAGGCAAGGCGACTGGAGCAGAATGAGGCCATATAAATAAAGGGAAAGGGAATCCATAAATATTAGGAGCCACTTCCTTCCTCTCCAAAAAAAGTGTTCCATGTAAATGTACAAAGCAATTCCGCGCTGCTAAAGACAAGAACCAAATTTCGATTGAAAACGCTTGAAATTTGCAAGGCGGAAATGACTTTTGCTACATACACCCAGCGATTCATCTTGTCCATTCTCTGGGGGAAATTCAAGATTTAAATGCAGAATCTAAATGTATGTAGTTAATGATTCCAGCAACGTTAAAGGCAACCTTAATTTCGATTATAACTATCTGTGATTTTGATGAATTTGAGGCTCATGGACATATGCATAATCTAGACTGTCCTTGTCGACATGGTTGCTATTGTACATGATGTGTTTGTTGTTTTTGAAATTTTCTGGGCTAATTAAATTATTCCAGGTGAATTTGCTAACCACAAAGTAGATTTCCGGGTAAGAGACATAAATTTAGCAGCACATACTATAATAACATAATATAAGCTCCCGAGAGTCAAGTTGCTCCGTCTAATTGAATTAAAACCTCTTCAGGTCCATTTAATAAGAGTCATTGTCGACTTCCTACTCAACAGCAGCAGCAACCAGTGTAGATACACTGAATTTCTCCAGAAATTTTCCTTGTTTTACCTGCTGCTCCTTCATCCGCTCCACTTTCCTTCCACTCACGTGACTAATGTCTTCTCATTGAGGACATAATTTGAATTTATGGAGTTGGATGAAATCTCTCTCAATCTAAAATATCATATTTGCACAAAACTGGAATAACTCGCAACTGAATTAAAATCTCTCTCCTCTTACAGCTGTCACTCTTACAACTACATTAACTCCACATTGCAAATGAGCTTCTTGCTCCTTCTCACGAGGAAATAACTTTACTTTGGTAGGTAAATGTAATTAGAATGGCATCAGGCATAAAAATGAGTATATTTTGTTAATTAATTAAAATGAGCTTCTTTAATATTACTCGGACAATACACAAGGAGCAAAGAAAGGCTGGTCTGAACAATGGGGAAAAAATAAAAGGCTAAATCATTTTGGAGAAACTCCCCCGTGTAAAAATGCAGACTGTTTTTGGATGGGTGGATTCCAGTGGTCATTTTGATACTGATATTGAAATTGAAAAATGGGGTAAAGCCCGCCGGAAAATAACAAAGCCAGAATCCTGGAAAGGACAATGACAAACCAACAACACAACACACACTCCTGGACTTTCCAGCCAATTTTCATGGAGAACTAAACAGAAAGTTTATCATTGTTTTCGCCTTGCTTTTCGGCCTCCATTCACTTTCATTCAACTCAACTCAACTCGAGTCAATTCAATTCAAGTCAGTAGCGAAATTGAAAAGAGGATATATATATTATAGAAACTCGGTTTTGGTTTCGGTGTTACGGGAGCCGCAAAACAAAAGGTCAGGGGAATCGGAGAAGAAGAAGAAGAAAGGAGAGAATGAGCCCAGCTCGTTTCTTCCGTCCTTTCTGCTGCCTTCATTTACATGCATACATGTGCCATGTAAATAAGTACGTACAATTTACGCCGGAGAGTAAGTCGGCTTTCATTCCGGTTTATTTGGTTTGATATGATTGGGGAAAAGGGCGTGTATATGAAACTGACATTAGTCTCACCGTTTTCACACGGGCTTTTATTTATATATGCAAGTTGAGCTCCAGTTGCAGGCCAACATGTTGCAACAAAGGCGGCTATCGTGACGGTGCGAGTAGGTACATTCCCTGTTTTCAGGCTAATATTCACTCGCCCAGTCCAACTCAACTTTGTCTACATATGCCTTTGTTTGAATACAACCTCATTTGAATGCAACTACAAATACGAATATACGAATGGAATGAAAGAGTGCCGTTATTATATCTACAAAGTGTGCAATATTATGTGATGCTGAATATTCGGGTAGTTTAGTAGTGTATGGACAAAAATTCAATCCATAATTTTATAGCCCGCTCAACACCATTCACCACCAACGTCATGTGTCACAAGGGGAAAGAGTCGTTCCATTTACTTTACCTTTTTATGCCGAGGATCTTTATGTACTTACAAAAAGATAGTTATATACCGTCCTTTTGGATCAATTATTACAAAATATTGAGGCCCAAATTTCGGTTTTCGGTACTCTCCGACTGTATTCATAAACATCTCTGCTTACATTTTTTCCACAAGTTTTCCTCTATCTATGAAAAAGTGGTAGTTTTTGCACACTTTCCAACGCAACATGGGAAGACACGAGAAACGAGACAGATGAGCTGAGCTGAGCTGAGCAGAGAATAGAATAGAATAGAATGAAGGCATCTTGATTGGTTTCAAAATCCTCATCATTCGCTTTTTGGCGGAGCAGGAACAAAATTGAGATGCAAATGCAGGGAGAAATGTGCAGCGAGAACAGGACTGGAACCGAAACTGGAACTGAGAGTGAGAGTGAGGTGGAACGAAGGGAATAGGAATTCTGGAAGCAGTCAACCATCCTTGTGGTTGCATCGCACATAACTTGCATGTACATGCAGTGCATATACCTATAGGTATGCATGTTGTCATATCAGATGGGATAAAAAGTTGGGTTTTTCCAGTTGAGGATTTTTTGGTCGTGTTGTTTTTGCCCTGTCGTCCATCAAAAGCTCAAAGGACTTGATAAAGCGCGAGGAGAACAACTCTTTTATTCCCTGTCTCTCCATTATGTAAGTACAAACGAATATTATGTATGTATGAGAAAGAACGGGAAAAGAAACGTCGATGCAATTCCTTCGACTCTCTTCGAATTCAGGGGAGAAACCAAGCCAAGCCAAGCAGGAGGAAAGGCAAAAAGGAGACCGCTCTTTGCATTTACAGTTGAATTCGTACCCGTATTCGGATTTGGATTGGGATTTCGGTTTGAATTCAGATTTCAACTCTCGAATTCCAGAGAACAATGTTGAGAATTCGGTATGCACACGTTAAACACATTGTTGTGCCTTCTTCTCGTTACTTGCACGTTGTGCACACAATATCTGTATTTGCTTGTGTGTGTTTATTTGTGTGCTTGCTCAAGCTCCGAATAATTTTCTTTGCCAACAAACAAGGTACGACCGACAAAATCACTCTCATTTTGGCAAAAGCAAAAAGAACCAGGCAAAGAGGGGAGAGAAACAGAAAAAGACGCAGAGAATGAGCAAAACGGCAAAAGGAAAACACAATACATACATACACGGCAATACAATCAAGTAGAGAGGGCTCCTGATGAAAAGACTTTTTTCTCCAGCTCTCCCCTCTCTCCACATCCCTCCTCTTCATTCCAGCTCACATTCCATCCATGTCAAGAGCCAGGCTCCAGCTCAACTTTTGCTTTACTTCTTTTCTATCTTTCAATCTCTATATAGATTTCTCTCACAAACACAAACTGTACGAGAAACTTCATGAGGAATAAGAATAATACACTTTTTCTCAAAATTTCAAACGAGTCGTTTGAATAGCGTAATAAATGGCACGAGTAAAAATTTAAAAGTCCGACCAGGGAGCCGATGAAAAGGTAGACAAGAGAAGAGCGGAAGGAAGTCGAGGTTTCACTCTGGAAAAGTCAGTTGTGTCCTAACATATTTATATCCGTGTTTTGTATGTATTCATGTACATAAAATCTATATACACACAGCCCACAGAGGTTGTTTCGGTGAGTGGGGAGTCTGTAAAAACATTCATAATGTGTACACACATATGTATAATGTACAAATACTTACTTATGGGCTTTTATGAGCACACCAAATTTCAGCCATCCATTCATTCCACTTTATTTGCCTCTATTTGCTTTGGCCCTTTACGGCCACATTAAAATATTCATCGGAATTCCATCCAGTCCAGGGAAATGTTGTGTCGGAATACCGAAAGCACACTCATTTTTATTATGGACATTTTGTATGTTTCATAAAGAACTCCTTTCAACTCCAACGTAAACAGAATGTCCAACTTTGGTAAATCCAAGTTTAAATGTGCATTTTTAAAACTACAAATTCTCCCGGTCCACATTTTAAATGGTCATTTAATATCCCCGCTCTGTTTTCCCGGCTTTTCCCGAGCAGCTCTTTGATTTTTTATGTACTTCAATAACGTGAACTTTGTTTCGTTTTGTGGGGCTTGTTAAAATATGAATTATATGAAATGTCTGTTTTTTACCTGGAAGTCAGTATCACACACACAAACATACACATTAGTCGGATTCTCAGAAGTAGGACAAAAAGTTCTTTATCATAATATGATGATGATGATGAGCGGAAGAATAATTTCAAAGCATGCTCTAGCGTTGGAATGAAGGCGGAGGTTTGTGTAGGAAAATTTCATGTGTGGATTCAACAGCTCAAAATATTGTAGATAAAATAATGAAATCCATGTGGAGTTGAATTCGAATCCGCTCCGGTTGTCATAACTCCCGACAAATATCTACATACCTACACATGAAACTGAATATCCATGATATATTTACATATAAAAGTATATCTACGTTTATATTATGCCATCACGCCAACATGAACAAGACGTCTTTGTCTTGGCCAACCTTGCATACATCTCGTTCGTCTCCATAAGAACCTCTTTCATCCATTCCTTAATATCCAGAATGTATTTAATATTCCTCCGCACATGCTTTTATCTCGTAGTTATCATCATGAAATGAATATTGCGGTATGAAGCCCAGGAAATTTTTTCAGCAAAGAAAAAAAAGTCAAACTCTGTGTAATAAAAGAGGCCGCAGTTTTTCTTGAAAATCCATTAGAAATTCTGGGGAAAATCCGGTTGCTGATTTGAGTTTAAGAAAAAATTACAAAACACACAAAAAATGGGGAAGAATTAAAAGAGGGGGAGGGGGCTGTAAGTTTGCAAAATATTTGCCCATTACAAATGTACATAAAGAATATCTATGGAAATCCCGGGATCTTTCCTATATGTACGATTCTAATGCATCATGATGTTGTAGTGCACCCCCTTTTCTTCACATTTGTGCATAAATATAGAGGGGCTGATAGGACCACGTAAGATAGACGCAAGAGAATGGATGCAAACATACAAGCATATGTACGTAGGATATACATAGGATATGTATGGGGATGGGAATGAGGGTGATGTTGGAGAAGTTGCAAGTGTGGATTTAAGTTAGGAAGGAGTGGAAGGAGAAGTTGAGGCGAACAATCTTCCGCAAATCCATTTATCCTAACTGGCTTTAGTTCTTTCCATTGACTCAAATCAAATATTCCTCGCTTCCATGAGCTCCTCTTTCCACCTCCACTTCGTCTCCTCTTCTACTTCTCTACTACTTCTTTTACTGCTTCCACCCAACACAACACAACAAGGCATTGTGACAGACCGCAGTGCAGGAGGAGGAGACAGGCGGGAGATAGGCAGCTCCCCAACACAACACAACGCGATTCCTCAAGAACATCAAGATGAAGAGCAAGATGAAGATGGAGATGTGATGTGCCGTGATGCCCTTGACAACGAGGGGGGATTTTTTATACTTATTCCCTACTCCCTTTCTTCTCTTCTTCTTCTCCTTGCACCCTCTTTTTCTTCCTGCTTATGCGAAATTCATGAAAAAATCATCTGGCCATATCCATCCAAATATTACATTACATTAGAGTATATAGAAGACCCTCTGCAGTCAAGTCCCCTCTTCTCATATTCCTCCTCATCTCCTCATCTTTTCCCTTCTCTTGCCCTGTCTTGTCTTGTCTTTCATCCCGGATAAAACCGTCAAAAGCCCCAACAGTCCCTTCACACAGTGTCACACTCAACGTTATCGTTGTCAACTCTAACATTATTATGCTGATTTTTTCGAGAGCCATGCCCGAAAAAAATTGTAATATTATGTATGCATTATATTCATAATCATGTTTAAAAAACCCAGAAAAATGACATTCACAATAAATTCCAATGACGTCAAAGTCAAGGTGAGCAGTTCAAGACTCATTTTGACACATTAAGGGGAATAGAATGCTAATTATTGCAAATTGGCAATTGAACTGACCACTGCAAACTGGAGCCAATAGCCAAAAACTATAGTGTGGAGTATGTAATATGAACTAAAGTATGGACGGGTGTTGCTTTTGAATTTTTGACAGGTAAGAAAGCCTTGAGGATGTCTTTCAAGTATGTACAGCATTTATATTATATTATATTGAACGCAAAACAGTATATGCATAGTATCTAATACATACGCTCTTATTATTGTTTTTGTTTGGCTTTCCCTTTCTATCTCTCTATCTCTCTCTCTCTGTTTAGCTTTCTGACAAATAAATGTGGAAATGGCCGGGGAAATGGTCGTGAATTAGTTGCCACGCTATACTATTCACACGCTCCGCTCCGCAAAACTGACATGTTGCCAGTAATAGAGGAATGAAGAGAGCAAGAAATAGAGACAGACAGACAGACAGACAAAGCTAAAGAGGAAGAGAGAGAACGAGAGAGAGAATGAAAAGGCGGAGTGCGGGTTGCCGGGAGTTACTTATTTATGTAGTTATGAGCTCCAGTGGAGCAATTCCAGATTCCAGACAGTTACGGCGTGTAAAAGCTCATGTAAGTGTGAGTGAGTGTCTATTTGTGCAATATCTGGAATATCTACGCACTCATTCTTACACACACACTCACACACACATAACACATATCTATAAAAACCTTACACATGTAATCAAGCCAAGTCAAGTCAAGGAGTATCTACAATTCTACATACATACTTGACTTCCATTCTATTCCACACTTACTTACTTACTTATATATTATGCACTATATAGCCATTCTTTGTCATGGAGAAGGAAACGAAAGAGAGGAAGGAAGAAAGGAAGAAGAAAAAGGTTTAGACACGCTTCTTACATTTCCACTTGCACCGTCACAGACAAAGAAAGAAAGACATGCCTGAATTTTTGCGAGCCAACCAAACCAACTCCTCTTTGTACATTGTACATACATAATAATATCAAGACATTT
The DNA here is from genome assembly GCA_034698285.1 of Sminthurinus bimaculatus. Lineage (NCBI taxonomy): Eukaryota > Metazoa > Arthropoda > Collembola > Symphypleona > Katiannidae > Sminthurinus > Sminthurinus bimaculatus. The sequence goes on along the minus strand of JAQIVE010000675.1, from coordinate 22,160 downwards.
GAATTTCAAGCTCACATTCCCTCCATACAAATGAATAGTATTCAGATTGAGACACTCGCCCGTCTCATTTTTTACCATTGGAAATTTAATATCCATTATGACTGTTTTCCCTGTGTACATATGTACGTATTCGCCATTAAAATTTCCAACATTTCATTTCAATCGTGGAATTTATATACAATTTATTTCCTAGCCGGGTTTTCCCATCCCATTCACAATCCGTCCCGGAGAATTCCCTCAAATTAATGATGGACGGCACAATACGTACGATGAATTCTGGTACACTTGCCCAAGTACTTAAAGTATTGCCACGTTTTGTCATTCGTCCGTTTTTTCCAAAATGTTATTGAAGCTTGAGAATGATTTTTTTCCGTTTTCTTTATTTCGAAATTCTATTATCCGACTTTTTTGCTTTATAAATAATACAGTTTGCTATGAAAAGCACTAGTTCCAAAATAGATAGAGCAATAAAATTGCGTTTAAAAAAATTCATTTAATAAAATTGGTTTTTTAAAATTTACACAATTCTTTGTAAAAGTTGTTGCTATTTTTTCTACGCTTTATGAAATGTAATTTAACACTTAAAAGGTCTGGTGAAACACAAGAAACATTTTTTAAAAAGACCGTGACCACCACCATCATCATGGTGCACCAAAGTAGAATGAAAATATGTTTGCACTTGCATCATGAAAATTGGCATTCAAGCCTCCATTCTGTTGTGTTCTGTTGTGTGCTCTGCATATTCTTTCATCCTGTGAGAATACATGGAGATAAAAAGAGGAACAAGAGAAGGGCGAACCAAAAAAAGCATCTGAAGAAAATTGCTAAGAACCGACACAGCAAAAACAAAACTCAAGTCGACTCTGCTCACATCAGAAACTTGAAATCAAAGTCAAAGCCAGAGCTAAAGTTGAAGAAGCGAAGAAAAAAGGCTGAGAAAAAAGGGACGAGGATATTAGAAGTATAAAGAGAGGGAGTGTTACTGGGCTCGGTGTTGGAGTTGCAATAATATGGGTTGTAATTAAACAGCTATTTATTACGCTAATGCTCTTGTTCTCGGTAATAAAAATTCTCCAAAGAGAATAAATATTTGGCTGTGCTCTCCTCCTTTCCACACCACAACACGGAACACTATCCATGTACATATGTATACTCATTCTTACACTTACTATACCAAAAAGGACGGAGCTGGTGCCGAGAAAAAAACTGTTCAGCCATCCATCCTTTTCATTATACATAAACATAGGATTCTATAGCATACATACATACACACAAGTCCATGCAAAATAGAGAAAAAAACAAGAGCCGTCCTCAGTTCACTACAAATGTACATCAACAACCAACAACACTCAACCCAAGTTGATGGCTCGGCCTTAACTTTGCCTTTCCCCTCTTCTTCTGCCCATATCAAATATCACATACATATAGCATACACATAGAAGAGGTCTCCAGTTCATCCAGCAATTTGACATCATTATTATAACTCGGGAAAGAGAGCGAGGAGAGAACTTCTCTCTTCTGCATTCTAACACAGGTAATAATTACATAGGGGCAGCAAAAGCAACAACTTATTCACATAACATTACACAGTACACACTATAAGATGAATATGTACGCACATTATTATTATTATTGTTGTGGGTCAAGAAAAGTGTGGGATCCATTCCACACACAAATGGAGATTTACACTTTCTTGTCTTTTGGCTGTTCATCTTCCTCTGAATATTGGTGGCCGGAAAGTGGAAAGTGGAGGAAGAGGGAGTGGGATTATAAACACCGTCTTTATCCTGATGATATGTATGTAATATCCTCCGATTCATGTTTACGTGTAATCACTGCCAAGGAACTTTTGGGCCACTTTGAAATCTACACATGTCTGTCTATCTATTTCTCCGCATCGAAATCAGCACGACCGACCCGACACGCACAAGAGAGCAAAGGAGTAAAGCAAAAGTGTTTGTAAATTCCTCAGTACTCACGTGGCTTGCTTTACAATGATGATAATTAGGACGAATTACTCACCCTCGAATTAATTTGAGCCCCACACAAAACGCCCGCATTTCCCCATAACAACAACAATCATAATAATGATAGCGTCATAAAATCGTGAGTTTTGTTTGGACTAATAAAGATCCCCCTGCATTATAATATCCAGTCTGAATTCCCATGGCTATGTATAGCATCTAATGTAACTAATGAAGACTGCAATGGGTGCGTATGTATTTACGTGTTCAATATTTGTCCATGCATTTGTATTGCACGGTGGCTTCATTCACAATTCACATGTGTTGTATGCATTTTTGAATTGTGTTCAAGCAGTATGACGGTAAGAGAATCATCAAGGAAATGAGAAATACCGGATTGTATACATTTAAAGAAGAAGTATGTGCAAGTTGGCAAGTAAAGTAAACTTGGAGGTGAATCTTGCAAGTGGAAGATGAAGGGAGAAGGGAGTCGGAAAGGGGGGAAATATCATTATTATTATTATTATTATTATTATTAGTAGTATAGTAGTTGTATGAAGGATGGATATGAGACAATTTGTTCAATTACATGTGTTAGGTGCATTTTGGGGCTGTGTGTATTATATTATGCAGTTGCTGTGTACACGTTTTTCCCTGTTTATTTCCATATTTCCATGAGTCCTGTCACTCTGTGCAATGTGCATACTCATAAATAAATATGAAAGAGGCAAAGAGAACAAGAACAAGAAGAGAGTAAAAGAGAGAGAGAGAAGCATAGAAAAGAGATCTCGTTACCCCTGGCAGGTTAAAATTAGACTTGTATCATTTGTCAAGCTCCACAATCCGTGAAATCATCATCATGTTTTGTTCATCTCCATCTGCATTTGCATCTGTTTCATATTTTCTACCAACACAAATATAAATATTCCCCCCGCCACCATCCCATCCCATCCGATCCACTCTTACTCTCTTCTTCGTCATCCTCATCGCTTCCTTTTCGTAAGGCCAAGGATTCCGCAAACTTTTCATCATCATCATCATTATTAGTTGTATACTTACTTTTAGTTTTACTCAGAATTTCTAATTGACGTTGACTTTGACTTTGCTTTTGAATCTGAATTAATTTTTCCCAGGAAAAATCTAATAAGCAGTAGATTTCATACAGTGTACAAAGAGAACTTTAAACTTTTCTCCATTTTATTAGAGAGAGAGAGAGAGAGTGAGGGACGGAGAGTTTACCTGAATTTGGGGTTGAGAAATTTTTAAATAACAGAGACAAGTTTTTGGAGGTAAGAAAGAAAGAAAGAGTGCTTTGCCCTGTACACAGTTAAAGTCTCAAGGCCTGAGTTGAAATATGAAAGGGATTATGTAAAACATGTAGAAAATTCATGTCCATCTTCTGCTTGTTCTCTTATTGCCTCCGATTTATGAATAATAAACAGAGAGAGAGAGAGAGGGGCAAAAAGAGAGAGACAAACCAATTCTGCTGTCAAATGCTCCTCTCTCTCTCTCTCTCTCTCTCTCTCTCTCTCTCTCTTCTGTCTTTTCTCCGTTTTCTACGGATATTTTTACACTGATTTGCTCGCCTTTCTGATTCTACTTGTGCATAGTTTTAAATTGCTCAACTTGGGTTCCAATGTTCAACAAGAAGAAGCAGAAGAAGGAGAGTAAAGTGCAGGTATGTTTGTCTATGTATTCGTCAAAGTGGATGGAACTCTTGCTCGATCTCTGTCTCTGCATCTCACAATCTCACACATATACAATACTTTCTATTTTGGTGGATGGAAGTGCAGAGTGTGCTAATGCAAATGTAAATTTGAATTTGTCTGCTCCGCCTCAATTATTTAGCGTGGAAGCCAAAAAGTAAACAGGCAACTTTTAGCTCGCTCTCTCTTTCTTTCTTTCTCTCTTGCTCTCTCTCGCCCGTGTAAACACCCAGAACAAGAACTTGACTTGAGGGAAAAGTCAAGAGTTTATTCTCAGTTTTTTCTTTTTTCTACTCCGCCGTTCAAAATCCCAAATTTCAGAACATGTACACAGCCCCAAGGCAGAGTCACACAGCCAAGCAAAATACAAAATGCAAAAGCATTCTTCTTATTAAGTATTCAATATTTGAATGGTGATTTGAATCTTGCTTTTTTAATTCTGCGTTTACATTGTTGTTGTATATTTTTTGTATTTATTTTTTATACATATCTGACATGGCATAAAGGCCGCAGAAAAACATGCAGTTGTCGGCATCCATTTCCTTTTAATTTGTCCGATGAAAGTTGGATGGGCGACGGACGGGAGAGTGGAAAAATGTTTGATCTATCGAAGATCAACAAAAATCCTTCGAGTTTTTATCTTATTCTTGCCAAAACGTTCAAATTGCCAACATGTGGATTGCGCATGTTGTTGATCAGGTTGATGGCGAAAATTGCCGACAGCGGTTGTGAAAACAAGAGAGAGCAGATATTCAGTAAAAGCAAATTGGACGGCTTGTTTATTTGTGTAAATATCCGAGGAGTGCGAAGAGATTGACGCCTTTTTCTGCCGCTCTATTTAATACGTGATTTCTTATGTATTTTTCACCCATCATTACATGTACATCAAAAGCAGCAAAAATCAAGCCAACTAAAACTGACTGCAAACAGGAATGGACGGATCAAGTTAGAGTTGGAATTATTGTGTATATTTCAACCGCATTAAAAATAGTGATAATAATGCCGTCACTTGGACAGACGGAGCAGGAATTGGCAGGTAAACAGGATTGAGTGAGAGCTCCGTCATCCCTCATTTATCTTGTCCCGATGATCAAGATGAGACTTCCCTTTTCTCTGTCAGCTCAGTCAGTTCAGCTCAGCGCCCGATTCGTCTAGACGGGGAAATTCTCTACTTTTTTTCGCCAGGCCCTTCACTTTTAATTTAGGGATTGGAATACACACGTTATACATACATTATATACATTTGTGAAAAATGATTGTCTCACTTATTCTCTCCCCTTTTTATGACAGTCCTCCAGGTTTTTGATGAGGAAAAGAGGGAAAAGATCATTACCCTGTTTTTTTTGGGGAAACGTCACTTCATTTCCAAGGCTAAAAAAGTGTTCGCCAGGATGGATTTGACGCCACTTTTTTTTCTCGCCATGGTTTGGAATCGCACTTGTAAATTATGGTTCTTGTGGAAGAACCGAGTTGACTGTACATTGTACATATATGTATAAGCATGGAGACATATCCTTAAAATTTCGTACAGTTTCCCTACAAATACTGTACACATTCTCTGATGGTAGCTTGGGAAACGATTGTTCGACTCCTGGTAAAAAGGAGGAATGGCATACATATGTATACGTAAAGAGCCTGCCATTTCCATTTCATTTCCAGTTTGGCCATGCACTCGCTCCCATCAACTGCACGGGGAAAATGAAGCCTCGGCTATAATTAATGATAAGAGGGAGGAGACGACGTTATTATTCAGGATCAAAGTGACTTTTCCAGTTTCAACCAAGCCAATGCTCCAGCCATTCCAGCCACTCCATACTCTCCATACTCAAAAAACCAGGGAAATTGAAACAGAAGCACAAAATGGGAAGCATATGCCTGTAAATTGTGCTTATAAATACGAGAAGGTGCTCAAAGCTCAAAGTCTCCGCCAAATATTTGTACCCATACAAATATACGATACATAACGCATTGAATGTGACAAACAAATTCGACGCCGTGTTTACACTTCCTGGATTTTTATCCCTTTGCGCCTGGATAAAAAATAAAAGTTAACGTAAAGTAGAGAGTTGCATGTTTAAACTGCTGCTGGAGACTTTTTTTTACTAAAACTCGGCCTCTAATCTGTATGCGAATGTGAATGTGAATATGAAGCAGAATCCCAATCCAAGCTCAAAAGAGAATTTGGATTCAAATTTGCATTTGCATCAAGGAGCAAAAATTAGGCAAAATGAGTGTTTGCCTGCACTTTCACCACTTTCTCTGCTTTCTCGTGCTTTCACTTTTGGAAAATAGTTTTCGGGCCTTCAGCCAAGCCGAGTGTAAAAACGCATTACACAAAGAGATTTTTTTATCGAGGCAAACTGAAAAAATGTGAAAGCACGAGAAGAAAGTGTGTTTTCTGTTTTTTTTCAAGTTTTGCTTAATATTATGCGTGTGCGCTTTATGGAAATTTCTTGAAGCCTCCACTTGCTTTGTCTTTTCGTCCGTGTTGCTGCTGTAGCGGTGCTAACAATGCACCACAGCTTGGAGGAGGAACAAGAGATGAAGGGGATCTTAAGTTTTTGTGTATGAGTAATCTTTCGAGTAATATGCAGCGGGGCAAGAGGATGAAAATCCATACACTGCCAAACTATGTACGGCGACTCCTCAAGATCTGCACATATACATACACATTTTACATTTTGTATAGACACTCTAGTTTTAGTCGACTGAAAAAAAACCTGGAAAAACCTGGGAAGGTAAGCAAGTATATGCAGCTCTACATCCAAAAATTCTGGAGAAGAAGAAAAGAAGAGGAAGAGCATAATGTTTCTCCTCGAGCATAAAAAATGAATGGTTGTCCTCGACTGAGTACAAATTGTGAGTGTGCATGTTCCATGCTTCGCCGTTTCATCATAAAAAGCGAAAGTTTGTACACTGTATATATAAATGTATGTATATACCTACGACTCACATACAAAGTGCTTTCTCCTTTACTTTTACTTTTACTTTCACTTTCACTCGCACTCGCACTACTCTTGTTCCACTCTCATCAATGCAGTTTGAGTTTCCAAGGCAAAAAAGGGAGAGAGAGAGAGAGAGAGGCCCAGTTTTTCTCGAAGAAGATGAAATAACTGTACATCTGCTTTCTTCTTTTCATCCCTTCCTTTCCTTTCTTTTCCTTTCCTTATTTTGTGGTAGTTTCGTTTTGAAGAGAGAAAAATGGCTGCTAGCTGTTATTTTGCCATTTCCATTGCCACACCATCATCAGCAGCAGCATCAGAAGCATCAGAAGCATCATCGTGATCATCGTCACGATCTCAAGATGTACTCGCGAAACAGGACTTGGGAAAAAGAAAGAATGAAAGAAAATGTGTGTGTGTGTGCATGCATCTCCATTCCCCAGTTTTCTTCTTTCTTCCTTTTCCATGATAATGGACAAAGAGAAGGACTGTGGATTGAGAGGCTGGAGAAGAAACTGGGGAAAAGACGAAGAGGGATTAGGCTAATAACAAAATTAATCTCAAAGGGTTCAGCCTGACACACATCCCACTTTTCTCACGCTATTCTCAAATTCTCAACGGATAAACTGTTTAGCTATTTCCATCTTTATCTCAATCAACATATCCCTACATACATATGTCTTCCACTGTATTTTTGTGTACTTACATATATTCCGATGTACATATGCACGCGATTTTCCTTGTTGTTTCCTTGTGGAGGCTTTCAAACTGTTTTTTCAGCCTCGATTTTTCTCCACTTCCAACAACATTGCAAATTGTGTCTGGCGGAGGTTTCTCCATTCTCCATTCTTCATGCATCTCCATCTGAATCTTGTATTGCCTTTATTATTTCCTAGCCCACAGCCGGATTTTGATTAATGTCCTTGTGCTTGTGCTGAATATTGTGCGCATTGTTTGTAATGTCTTTTATTTTCTTGGCTGGCTCCTCCGCTTTGTCTTGTTGAGTTAGTCTAGTCTAATTCTAGTTAGTTGCGAACATATTTATCGCCCGGGATTAATCCTTTATACATATACATAGTATTCCAATCTTTATTCTCCCTCGAGATCTCTTCATCTGGTTAAATAGAATTAAATAAATAGGCCTTCATGGACAACTTGTAAGTATACTACGTAAGTTGCTAATGAGTTTATTATTTTGTTGCGTTTTTACCCGACAAATGCCAAAAAACATCTCAAGAGGGAAAAGAATATGTTTAAAAAATGAAAAATACTCTAGAATAAGCATAACTGTTTTTTTTCTGTCGTTTTCCCCTTGAAAAATACAGGGGAATGTAGAAGCAAACCAAGTAAATTAAAATTAATGTAGTGGATATTAATTTATCGTCCTGTCGATGCCAGCCAAGATCTTAAAAAATTGCAAATGAAGCCTTGCTAATTGCCGCAAAAATTGGAACCCAAAATAGGTTTGTAGTGGAGAGTGCAGCAACCTCAAGTCAATAGCTTTTCTGTCTAAAATAATTATTTTGGGCTTGAAACGGAAAAAACAGACAAAAATAAAAGCGAAACGGTGAACAGAAAATAGTTCATAGTCCCGGAGAGCTTGAAGACCTCCTTTTATTTTTTAATTTATCATTATTTGTACTTTTAAACTATTTGCAGTCAATTGTCTGCAGCAAGAATAAACAAGTCGTCAAAAAATGTTCGGCATCGCATTTGGCAACTTTTCTCATTCTCTCTTTTGCGTCTTAATGTTGGTTGCAAATAAAAATGCTAATTAATTGCATTCTTTGGAAAGCTATTCATGCAGTATTAGCAGATCAATCAATCAATCTTGTCTCAAGAATTTTGCTGTCTTCACTCTTGTTTTTTGCACGTGAGGGGGAAGAGAGAAGACTCAAGGCGCAGACCCAAGACAAGGGCTGCATTGTTTTGTTTTAATTTCCGTGTAGTTTAACTACATGTGTGGAACTCCTGCAAAGAGCAAAGAAAAGATAGCAAGAGTGGATTGTAAATTTGGGCCCAGACTCTAAAAATCTTTCCTTGTCACCGGAATGCTCTGCTGTACATTGCACATACACTTGCACTCTGCAGCCATGTTCTATACAATCCACAATAAAATACAATAACGGCCTATACAAAATTTTCCCCCCTCTCTCTCTTGACAATGAGTTTGATTCTGATGGTGGGGATCATGATGATGATGATGGCTTTTGATTTGATATCAAAAGTTGGGGGATGGAGACAGAAAGACAGGGAGAGTGCATGTGGATGCACGTATACAACGGTAGTGCTGATAAAATGGGACCCCCGAATGTGTATCAGGATTTACGACGTGTGTTCCACCTCATGTTCATTAAGTAAATGGTTGTTAATTAAATTGCACTGTAAGGTTTGATTTTGGCAACACAACCAGCAAGAGAGAGAGAGAGAGACTCAGGATCACCAAGCACAAGAAGAAGAAGAAGAATGTCGAATGAGAGGACAGAGAGAGAGAGAGAGAGAGAGAGAGAGAGAGGATTTTATGAGGCTGAGATCTCTTTTCCATTCTCTTTGAGACTCGACTTGTCTATGGCTTTACTTTACTTTGCTTTGGTTTGGTTTGGCACGAGAGATTCTACTTCTTCTTCTTGCTCCTCCGACTTTTGTCTACTCGGAGGAGACAAGATGAGAGTTTTTGAGAAGATGAGATGAGAGTGAGGGTAAACAACGGAGATTGACTTTTGCGTTAATTTAGTGGGAAGAGGTCTGAGGGGGTCTCCTCCTCAATCCGCCCATTTATGTACATACGACGACTCTACTCCAAAAACCACCACCACACTCACTCACTCACGACTCTGCCTCTAATCACAATTTCCCTTTTCTCATCGCCTCATCTTCTTCTTCCTTCATCATGACTCTTACACTTATTTACAAGTCCGTAAAACTAAAATAAAATTACATTTCAGCAGCCCCCGTCTGCTCCTGCCTTTTTCTCCCATGCATGCATACATATGTACTTGCATCATCCACCCTGTGAAATGCCTCTCCGAATTTTGAAAGTGTAAACAAAAACAAAAGCAAAAGGTGAGGGTGAGAAGCAGGAGGATTCAATCCTCAACTGGATTCATTATCCTCAAAATCTTATTGACAATGATGCTGATGCTGATGCGATTATGTATTCTCCATCCCCTTGGAAATTTCATTTTGTCAGCAGGGGGCACAATTCAAACGGTATTACATACGGGATGTATATATTGAACTCAAAAATTGTTTGAAATTTCTAAAATATCGCATATTATTATTGTATGCATGTAGTAAAAGATTAAACAAGAAGAGGGGGATGAAATTAAAATTCCACCTGTGCATATCCATGTGCGTAAGTGAGTTTCACCATCGAACCCTATATAATCTTATGTGTATGTATGTTTACGTAAGAAAAAAGTTTGGATGCGGGCCTAAGAAGAAGATGAAGAAGTAGAAAAAAGTGAGAATGATGAAGACGTCTTTGAGAGTCCTTTGAGATTTCTTAATATAACTTCATTATCATAATCACTGAGAAATTGCTCTTTAACTGCCGCCAACTCTCTTTCTTCTCTTTCTCTCTGTCTTTGTGTACGTGTAAACGTGCCAAGATGAAGTGTGTGTATGCATGGACGTGGATGTGTGTGGTGCAACTAATGCGTTATGTTATGTTATGTTATGCGAGCTGCCTTATCATCAACACCATCGTCAAAATCAACGTCGACTACACATTACACACCAAGATGAGCTTCATTATTATTATTATTATTAGTCTGTATTAGTTCTAAAAGCGTTGAGTCGAGACCAGAAACTTTTGATGTCACCCACTAGTTAAAACACTTGGGAAAAAACTGTGGGAAATGATCCTACACGTGTAATTAGGTCCAAAGTATGCTGTAAAAACTGTGCAGGTCCTTCAACTTGGTTTAACTGCAACAATCTCCACACAATTTCATAACTTTAAAGCCTTAAACAATTTTAAAAGAATCTCTTGCAATTTTTCAGCAATAAGATAGAAACCTGGATAAAATTCTCAAGTCATATTGCTCCAGTGCATATGAAATGGACTTGAACTTGAGTCGGGTAAAGTAGAAGCACGTCCAGCAAAACTTTATTGTGACTGGAGGAAGAAGTCGATGAGGCCAGACACAAAAGTGGACAGACCTGGAGCTGAAACGGGGATTTGGAGAAAGGGAGAGGAAAGGAAAGAGGGGAAGGAAAGTTGTGAAGCTGGAACTGGAACTTGGCTAAGAGTGCAATAGGCTGGAAGACTTTTGGATGTGGAGCGGCTAATCTGAGCGGAGGATTGGAAGGCGCGAATGGAGAAGACAAATGGACCATTGGCTCGTAATGAATGGGATGCTCCGTGTATGTTCCCTGTTCCATTTCATCCCAAGGAGAACAATAATAATCCGCCGTTGCTGGAGAAACTCATAAAGGAAGAATCTCATCGGAAAAATCCAAGAAGGAGTCCAGATCCAACTTTAGCTCCCAAAATCCAAGTCCAAGTCCGAATCCGAATCCGCGTGCTGGAAAAGATCTTTGCTTGTCTCCACTACGTTCTACATTGTACGTGCTCCCAGTCGTGTAGCCTCTTTCTTTCTTTCTTTTGTGATGAATTATTTTCCCCTCCCACCCACCGCCATTACTTTGCTACCTCCGGCCCTCCCACAATGAATGAATCTATCTATATGTTGTATGTATATGTAGTAATATTATCATCTGTATTGAACAATGGAGGAGGGGGATGAAAAGGAGGGAAATATAATGAAAACAATACATCTCTACTCATCATCATCTCATTCTCAAATCCTCTCAATGAATGTTTCCTTAAGAATGGCCAAAGAATGGAACAATCGAACCTTCATCCTCCTGCCATAGAGAAAAATGCCATAGAAAAATCAGAGGGAAACAAAGTTACCCGGAATAAAAGAAATAATCCTATTTGTTTTCCTACTTCTTTCCCAATCTTACAACTTAAGCTCTTTACTTGCTCTCTATGCATGTAATAGCAAGTCAAGTCAGTCAATGGCACAAAACACAGGAAAAAGTCTTTTAAGTTTGCTCCAATTTCACTGAAAAATCAACCCCTGGTTTTTGGGAGAAAGCAGTAGCTGATACCCACGTAACTTTTTAATTCGTTGCTAAAATTCTGGGAAAATTTGAAAGTGAAATAAAAAGACTCATTAAAATGTGTGCAAAAACAAGGAGATTAAGGAGTTGGCGACTGCTTTATGAGCTCGTTAAAAGCTGCAATTATTGTGGAAAATTAAGAATTCAGCGCTCATCCAGGAGTTTTGTTGCGCCGGCAGACTCAATTTCCTCATCAGGAGCGAATTCAGGGAGGCTGTATACATAAGCTAATAAATATATACACGGATAGAGTATAGCTATACAGCTATATAGCAAGAGATTTGGAAAAATCATAAAGGGGAGAACAGACACGGTGGACGGACATGCGGAGGGAAATGAATTACCTCCTTTTACGAGCATAATTTCAATTTAACATCCCCTTTAAGTGTCCGTATCGGCGGAGCCCAAGCCATGTGCGCCCTAAAAGACGGGGGTGAAATCCAGCAAGGAAATTCTTGTCTCGAGTAAAATAAGAAATGGAGAGATGAGAATTTTCCCCTGGAAAAATTCAGCTAATTATCCACCCAAGAAATTGCGTAAGGCGGACTGGGAGAGAAAAGTAGAGAAAACGGTTCGGGGTTTCCTTATACATAAAATATTAACGGTGCAATATTATTAGTCCACAGTCTAGAACTAGACAACGCAGTTTTATGCGTAAAATTCCGCGGTTTTTGTTACTCGAGAGAAAATTGCACTTAGATGCGTGTATATAAACAAATAAAAAATAGAGAATTTCGTCTGACCTGATGTGACAGCAGTGGTGACGATGACCGCGGCCAAGGCCAAGTGCAGGAGGGTAATGACTCGTCCTCGACCCCTTACAAACATGGTGACGACGATGGTGTTGGCCGTGGAGAGTTACCAATCATTTTTCCTCATCAGAGGAGTGAGGCCAAGGCACTTGAACCATCAGAAATCACAAACTCACAACCACAAACAAAACACACTTAAATCATCCACAAAATTCCGAATAGCTTCTCCTTGTTCTTGTCCTGAGGAAGTGTAGAAAAAATCCAGCGAAAATGAGTTCTTCGCTGGAAAAATTATTGGGCAAAAGTTCTCACTGTTACACCTGATTCACAATTTAATTTGTCACTTAGTGCGACATTATTTGTTGAATGTCAGGGTCAGTTGTCAATTAAATTCACCATTCCGGCTTCTTTAGCAGTAGGCCTGAAACAAAAACAGAAAAAATATTTAAATTTTAAAATTGAACGAGTAAATTTGTCAAAAATGTTCAAAGAAAGCTTTTTAATCTACTCATGTTTGTACATTTGTAGGGAGTTGTTGTACGTTGAGGCCATTTAGAAAATGAACAAAATGGAAAACTGCAGGATGCTCTTTTTGAGCTTCAAAACGTATGCAAATTTTATGATTGTCCTTTGCAAAATTGTAGAGGCAACTCTTTCTCAAAGGGTGGCAGCAAAAATAAAGGAGCTGAAAGAGCATTTCTGCCAAATGAATATTCATGAGGTCAGCTTTCTTTTCATCCCGAATACATTAATTTGTGCAAGCGCATTAGCTTCTGTTAACATGAAAATTCATGAGCATCAAATAATAATGCATGAAAATTACTTATGCATACATTCCCGAGCTGCAGGTAAAAATGAACTCTTCTGGAGAAACCTGGAAAAGTTGGCCAATCTACTCCCAATTTATGCACAAGACAGTTTTCTCACAAAAAAAATTAAAATCAAGCAGGCAAGATCGCCTACGCGTGATAATTGCACTTGGATACGGTTTTAGACATAGAAAATACAATTTTTTGTAGTTATTTTCCTTCAAATAATTTGTAGCCCAGGGGCTCTGAAAACACTTCTGTTCAATTTTCCGCGAGAATCGTGCCGTGCAGTTGACCATTCTTCGCCGGCTACTTCCGCCCTCCTCCCATGGTTTATGATAAAAAACCCATCATTTTCCATTTAGATGCATTAAAAATCGAAGGAAAGGCGGAAACCCGCGTTGGAGAGAGCTGACAGCAAAATTACAGTTTTATCTGGCATCTCTCATTCCTGCTTTAACATGGAAAAATAACTTAATCACGCCATCGATCACGGGACGCAGCTGGAAAATCGATCATCTTTCTTTTCATCTTTTTCTTTATAAAAAGGAGCAGAAAAAGTTGAACAGATAAGAACAAGACTGCTCCAACATTAATTGTGTAAAGGCATTCCTTCTACAATCTGGGGAATCAAATATTATAAAAAGTAAGAGAGCAACCAAAAAACAAAGTATTGCCTATTTCTTCAAAGAAAGCTGCTCTCTTATAATATTATTTGCAGAAGAAAAAAAAGTAAGTATTGCAGAAACTTGTACAGAAAATTGAGCAAGGAAACAAGCAGTACGGCGAAACTAAAACTGAAACTGCGCTTGCAAATACCAGGAATAAAAGTTGATTCCCTGCTTTTTCTTTTTCGTTTGCTTCTTTCTTCTCCTCCTCAACTTTTGCCCATCCATCTTGACCCGCCGGCACGCTAAACAATTCAAAAAAGTTTGTGCACTTCTTGTGAAAGGGGAACCGGCAAAAGTTGGACAAACATTGACTTTTTTGTTTCTAGTTTTTTTCTATGTACAAGCGCTTGCTCGATTTTTGGGATATCATTTGTTATATATAAGAAATATATCGGGCCAAGGAATGGATGGAAATATGATCAAAAGTCAAAAATAGGAGCACTCAAACATTTTCTTTGTACTTTGTCTCCGTCTCTATATACGTATTAGATAACTACATATACTTTATACATATTTTACGTAACAAGTCGAACATTCATTCTCGTGTAAATCAAACTAATGGACCCTGGACATGATCACATTTATCTGTAACAAAATAATATTATATTATACTTTATGCTGCATATACAAGAGAGAAACACTTTTCGCAATTGGGTCATATTTATTTTCCATTTCTGGGTCTGTTCACCACAAAACAAAGAAATAAGAAATGGGGCAGCTCAAACAAGGAGTTGAGCTCATTATTTGTACAAGATATTTGTGTCCTCCTGTTTACTCTCCCTTCCTTTGTATTTCGTCATTGTCAAGAAAAACAATACAAAAGGTTGGTCAAATGGCCGCAATTCTTCTTCTACTATATACTTCTTCATTTCCTTGGACAATGACCGCAAGACAAACAGTTTTGAATTCCCAGTAAATAAATATACTCAAGGATGAACCCACAGGTTCTTTGATCCATTTTATTGAATGGCCGCTTATATTTTTTAATACAGTAACACAAATTTTCCCAGACAAGCATTCAGATGGATAAATCACTAAAACATTGAGAATTTACCTTGTTTTTTGGTCGAATGTAATACAACACGGACTTTGGCTCTTTGTTGTTGTTGTCTTGTGTGTACGGTGTACTCGTATCCTGTTGTTTGATATCGATTTCTCTTTTTCCAGATTTACACTCGTGCAAAAGTAGAGGATGAGAGAAAAACAGGGCTATTCCATGTCCATGTCCACGTTCTTGTCGGCAGTCAATGTGCACACAGTTGAGTTGCTGAATGAATCGTAAAGGAAAACACGGACACGGAGAAATCAAGTACAATGGAGAGTACAAAAGAGAGAATTTTTTTCCACGAGGAAAAAATTGAGCGGCGCTCTTTACTTGACTGAACTAACGGCAGCACGAGAGCACAAGACCAAAATCCAGCATCCCTTGTGCTATTTTATTGAGAGAAAATAAGCAGAGATCTGACGCTTTTCTTTTTGCACTAGACTGGACTGCACGAGGGAAAAACCAAGAGACGGCAAAGAATGAAATTGAAAATAGCGACAGCTCGATTTTGATTATTAGCCGCTTCTTTTTCTTCGCTTTTTCTTGTATGTACAAAAGTGTTGTCACCGAAGGATTTCTCACAATTATTTCCACACAACAAGAGCGTAGAACAACTTTTCTAATACTCTGGCAACGACGCCACTTTCACTGACTCTCTTTCCTTGAACTTGTCCGCTTCCTTTCTCCCGGTATTCCTATTCCTATTCAGTTCCACGACAACTCCTTTCACAAAGTTCACTTTCACTTTCACGCTTTTACTCTCTCTCTGTCTCTCTTCAGTTCAGTTGTCAAGTGGCAGTTTTTATCTAAGTATGATGATTTCAATTTCCCTTTTCACCTGCTTTATATCACCAAGATAAAACAAAGTCCCGGGTTTTTAGTTATCAATCGATTTTTTCCTTTCAGTTTATACTTGAAGTTGAAACTCGGTGAGGTTTTGAGTAGAATGTTGACATTATGTACTCACCCCTATTTTCTTTCAATCGAAGGTGAACTTGGGAAACGAAAGGGAAAAACTGTAAATTTTATATTGGCCAACCTTGAACGTACAAGGAAAAGTCAAGTTTTTGCTGGATAAAATGTAATTCGACAGCGTATTTTTATTTTATTGCCTCGAGATAAAAAATCGACCGGCAGTCCGTCGGATTGATGGCAATAACTTTATAGAGTAAAAACAATCAAAGGAAAGGAAACCAAGTCAAGCTGAGGAAGCACGGCAACTCCAGTATGTATGTATTTTTAGGAAAAACAAGGGGAGAGCACAACAACAAAGACAATTAAACAATATCCAGGTTAGTTGTTCCTTTCTTTTCTTCTTTTGGTGGATGATGAATTTTTCCAGTAACTCCAGCAGCCTTGCTAACACACTTTTTGTATTTTATTTTATTGGGTAGACACAAAGAAATCACAACCACCCTCGAATCCTTGAGCCACAAGATTTGACTTATTGACTTGGTGTGATCCGAGTCTCTTATTTGTCCTCTTAATTTTCTCGCTGAAAAACAACAGTCAGAGTCCAGTCAGTAGAAAGTATCAATAAAAATGTTAAAGAGACCAACAAAAAACAGTTTTTGCGTTTTGTGAGGGAACAAAATCAAAGAGTAGGATGAAAAGGTGCCTAGACTGAGATTGGACGCTGGCTCTGTAACTTTGACGCTTGGCTTTGATCTTCACCTTCCGCCTTTTTCTCACTTTGTGACTGTCTCAAAGGTAAAAAAACAATATCGCACCCCTTTGTGACTTTTCGCAGGGCTAACTAAACACGTTTGACCCGATTTATTTGTTATTGTCAAGTCTTCACAAGTTTATTAAAATCCACACACGTATAAAATAGGATATTATTATTTGACCTCACAAGAAGCTTCTTTGTATGTATTTTACTGCATTTTATGCAGCACAAAAACCAGTGAAAAAATTACGTGAGAACAGTAACACGAGGTGTCCAATATTGAAGTAGAATACATGCTGTAATGTATGATGGTGTATTTAAAAAAGTGTTGGATGGGCGATGAGAAGGAGCGGAGCGAGAGATCCTCCTCGAACCAACTGAATGGAGCAACTGAGGAAGAGAACCGAGAAAAGGCACACTCAGCCTTTCCTTCTTGTTTTCCTTGCGTGGAGCCGGCAAGAACGAAGCACCGCATACATAAACACAGTACACACACACATACAATACACACTCCTCGTTTCCCTTTTCCTTTTCTTGGTCGCTTCTCCCGCTGACTTTCCGAAAGCTTTTCCTCAACGCAGTCCTCGCAGGGAAAACGTGGAAAAAACGCAGTGAAACACTCTCTTTAGCCTTCCTGCACACACATTCATATAATATCATGTGTATGGTGTATGGTGTATGGTGGTCAATCGCCCCTCTTTCCACACATGTGTACAGTGCACAGGGTGCAGCCCAACGGGCAAAAATTTAGATATACGTTTCACTCCCTCTCTTTTTCTCTCTTTCTATCTGTGACGTCCTTTTAACGTTTCTTCCCTTGCTTTGCTCGCCTGGCCCAAACTCAGCTTTTTCATGTGGAATTGGTGCACAAGTCAAAATTCAGCCAGTTGGCATCTACGAGCCGTTTTCTTCCCTTGATTCAAGTTAGTTATCTCAATCTTAAAATGAAAGCAATGATGTTTAATTTTACAGGACATTTAAAGACACTGAATTTTTGAAAAGTGTTTCATGTAAAAGAATTTGCTAGTTGAAACCTTGTCAAAACTTTTTCTCAACTACTGTCTAACTTCAAATATGTATGCAAAAACGAGTTATTTTTATGAGAGAGCTCCACCAATGCTCTCTTCCCAATTTTTTTTAACCGCGTAGGAATGGACAAGTGAATTTTTGTTCGGCCGACATGAAAAGCGGCATTTTTTCTCAAAAAGTGGAGTACCATTACCTATTACATCCATATATTATCTACATATTATGTAGTTTGGAACTGTGAAAAAGAGGAGAGGAATTAGGACGGAGTAAAAAGACAAATGCTAATGACTAATTGCAGGAGCAGGCGTTAAAATGTTTAAATGTGAGGCAAAACAAGTAGAAGAAGAAGCTGGAGTCGGAGTCGGACGATGATGCACTTAGACTTTGGCTAACTGTGAATTGTGAGTGTATGTATTGTATGCATGTGGGGATGAGATGAGATGAGAAGAGACGAGATGAAAGATGGATGGGCAAATGGCATTATGTATTGATATGCATGCATAATAGTGGATGGTATAGAGCATATACATGTATATGCTTAGTTTGTGCGGAGGGGAAGAGGAGAGAATCAGAAAAAAGTGGTGTGTTGTGCATGTGTCGGAGCTTAGAGAGAAAAAATAGATGAATACGAGAGGAGAGTGCACATGTGCATTCATCGATAGATGGCTAATATGTACAGATAATGTATATCATAGTGTAACAGGACAATAATAGTTAGTGTTAGTCTATACACTGAGCAGTATGCAGTGTAGTCAGACTCCCGAGTTTGGTTTGTTATTGTACGTGCGTATTGTGCGTAAACTCCCGTTGAAAAGAGAGACGAAGGGAACAACAAGCCATCACCATCCATACGCACACATTACACATGATATGATATTGTTATGGGAAGAGAGTACAGAGATTATTTTGTTTCGACTTTTCTCCTGTCTCCTCCTATTATTGTTATTTTGACTCAAGTCGAGTTGAGACAGACGAGACGGCAGGAATTGTGTGTGGAGATCCACCATCCACACTCAAAATCTCCCCAAAGCTTTCCTCTCCTTCTCTCTATTCTCTATATACTTTATACGTTCAAGCTCCAACTCCAGCCTCAACTTGATAATAGGACTCCAGTAGCTCCAGCATTTATTTCAGACTAAGCTCCACATCCACACTAAACCTCAATCTCAAACTGAGCTCCTGCTCCTCTTCCTTCCTCTTTTTCTTCTAGTTTCCTTGCGTTCGATTCCTCCTCTTACTCAATAATGTCTTGATTTCTTTGCATCTTTAGATTTGCATTAAAATATGGCAAAATTCAAAATTTGCAAGCCATCCTTTAGTTTTTGTTTGATTTTGAGTTTACTACATATTTATTCTCTTACTTGCCTTTCGTTTGCTGTGAAAAAAGACGAGACTTTTACGCATTTAAAATAGAGTAATGAGGGGAAGAATGTTTTTGAATGAAAATTTGTGGGTATTTTAGGAACCTTTTTTGCATTTTGTAGTTTTTGTGTATCTCCATTTGTATGTATTTGTTATTGTTGATCTTTGTTGGTCGTCTGTTAGACTCGGCAAAGGAAACACTTTGGTAAAAGGGATTATACTTATGCGCCTTTCAACGACTTGACCCCAAATGTCTTGCCTTGCCTTGTCTTGTCCCGGTCCTCCAAGTAAGACAGCAGACGGAGAAACTGAAACAGAGAGAAGAGAGAGAGAGAGAGTCGGCGAGGGTGATAAAACCGGAGATGACAGTCTCAACTCGAACAAATCCGAGTGTAAAAGGACTCCTTTAAATATCCAGCACATCCAAACAGGCAGAGACAGAGGAGTTGAACATATTTTCACATGTAATACGTATACATACAAAACATACGGATGGATTCGACTTAGTCATGCGTGGGTGTTAAAAATGTTGAAGTGGCCCATAAAACAGCGACCCTCTCCATGATCTACTCCAAACTCCAAATGTATGTATAAGTATACGAGTATACCTACATATATTACCGTATGGGAAAAGTTTGGAAAAAACCAGACCATACACGTGAAAAATGCAAATAAAAACACGGGAATGGTCAGACAGGGACTCAACTTGACACTTTGAATCTCCATTTTATTCTATGGACAACTTCTTCAAGTTTCCTGGACAATTGTACTTGGACGGTACTACTGGAGACACATTTGACGCCTTTTGGTTCAGGAAAATCATCGTTTCAAATTGGAGACTTTAATTCTGTGGAAAAATGCGAGTGTGGATAATCAGACAGTTGGAATTGTCTTGTGCTCTGGTAAAAATGATGGTCGCCCGGGGAGGAATGAAGGCGCTAATGAAATTCGACAAAATCTCCTCCACATCTTGATTACTCGGAAATACGGCTGTCTATGCAAAGACGGTGAAATAGAAATACGGTGTACAGGGTCAAATGTAATTATTTTAACCCGGCTTATGTACATACATGTATGTATCTCCATGAAAAGTTAAGACACTCGACACTGGAGACAATTGCTTTGAATAATAAAATACATAGATACGTATACATATACATACACAGTGTGGCATGGCCTGTGTGAACTCCCATTAAGCACCCGGACAAAAACAAAGACAAGTGACGCAAGGTAGAGCCGGGAAATTAAGAAAAAGACAAGGATATATGTGCACAGAATTTTCTCTTTTGTTTTTCTCCAGAGTTCAATTTCTGTTGCTTCTTCTTCTGCTTCTCCTCAGATTCGGTTCCAGTTCCAGCTCGAGCTTGTTTTTCTAATTAAACGGCCAGTTAATATGCATGGACTCATTATGAGGACTCTTGCTGGAGATAAAATCCTGGACTGTTGCTTCCCCTTCTTGAATGGAATGGGTTGCAAACCTTTACTTGCCTGTGTGTGTGTGTGTGTGTGTAGTGTGTAGAGAATAGAGAATATACTTTGGCGGCTTATCACCAGGACGATGGCCTCACATAAAACTAAAGATCCACTTTAAAATTTGTCTTAATGTCCATTAGAGTAACTGGGGAGCTCCTTTATTTTTATACACATTTCCATTTTTATTTTTATTGCCCAGAGACTCACCTCTTACACTTTACTATATGTGTGTATACAATAGGATTTTCTAGACAACTCCAGCTCATTCAAAGTTCTCCAGTACCAAAGATCCCGCTCTCTCTGTTATTGTATGTATGTGTCCATTTTATATTTGTTCTCATGCTAATTTCCCAGCCCATCAAAGGATTTTAAGGAACATCTTCCACAGAGCTTAATAGCCCATTTGCATATTTATGCACAACGTACTATAGAATGAACAGTTATCCATCCATCCGTCCATTCATTCATTCATTCCCGTGTTTTAACTAATGGTGCTTAACACTGGTCTCACCTTTAGTAGCTCCTCTGTTTTTACTCGATTCGAACCATTTGACTCGAGAAAAACCCGACGATTTTTCATTTTTCGAAAAAAGTGTAAAAAATCCCGTGTAAATAATCCATAGTGCTTATATTAATATTGATGTAGAGGACAATGGAAAACAAGGGAGCTCCGTGTTCTGGAGGGGATGAAAAGAGGGCCAACAGGAACCCAGAACTAGGAAAGAGGGTGACGAGGGTTGTTTGTTGTTTGCCAGGGTGCAATCTCTTCCCTTCTCTCGAGGTGTGATGCATATAATAAAATATTTGTACAGATGTACGCATTAATATGTATAGGTACATAACACACAACTCAAATACGGATAATGGCTAAAAAAGTGTGAAGCTTCCCTTTGGATGAGACATTGTTGCGATTTTTTAGAGGTTGCCCAAACAAATATTGTGGAGTCCTGATTGCCATCCTACAATAAAATGCAGTTCTATAGTCATATTCAATGCAGTACGCAGTGCAGAAGAAGCAAAGTATGTATGTACAAAATACAATGGAGGATAAACAATAATAAAAAACGAGGGGATTCTTCCAATGTGTGTCATCTATAAATTAAATGTTCTCTTTCCATTGGCATCAGTGGTTCATGTGTGTAACTGTTTAACTGGGAGCTCCCTTGGCCCAAATACCCGTATAAATCTCGTCCCTGTCGCCCATCCTCTTATACATACATACATACAGGGTGTAACATAAGTTCTGGTACTGATATTTCGAATGACCTTTCTCACCCAATTCTTATCCGATTCTTTTCAATTTCAGGCAAGAAGGAAGAAAGGCAAGTTCATACTTCTAGTTTCCTCAAAGAAATCGCCTTAGCCATAACATTTTTTTGGGGTTTTATTTGCAGTTACCCCGTTAAGATTGTTAAAAAGCCAAACCCCACGTATCCCAGTCCGAAACATCTAACATTGGTATTTATCATTATTTTATTTTTGTTGATGTATTTTGATGAGTTTTGATGCCCAATATTATTTATTACTTATCCGATTGTGATTTTTTTGCAGACATTACTACCTGAAGATTGAGAATAGTCGAGGTAGCGATAGATACTCGGTCAT